>JAHRHZ010000003.1:8201712-8255648 GCA_024137785.1 Ginglymostoma cirratum
CTCTCCAGCCCTGAGGAGGTGTACTTTACCCTGGCACTGGACAAGCAACACAGCCTTGGGGACATAACGCTCATGGCTGTAGAGAATAGCATTTATCCGCCTAATTACACTATCCCTTAACTGTGCCATAACTGTGTTCCCATTTCCTCCTTCCACTTAAATCAATCACTCGCTGTCCCACTGTGCTGTGGTCAGTTCTCCCCACTCGTCCTCCCTACAGTCCCCACTCTCATCCATACAGCTTGCACGGACCTTATAACAGTTGAACAATTGCAGGGTCTGAGGCTCTTCAAATGCTACTGCCTGGGACCCCATACCTGCCTCACCTGCTGTCATACTTCCCATCTCAGATCACTGGCAAAATTTGAATGACTCAATGTGAGCACATTCTGGAGAAAAGTGTCCTGGTAACTTCCCCCCTCCTTGATGTGGTGCGACGTCTGCAGCTTGGACTCCAGATTCTGACCTCAGATCATGAAAATGTCATGGGCCAATACAGAAAATAATCAAAAATGCTTGTGAATACTAGCTTTTATGTCTAGATACCAGAATACAAGGAATGGAAGTTATGCTACAGTTATGTACAGCTTCGGTTCCACCAGATCTACATTATGATGAGCAGTTCTGAACGTCAGACCTTACAAATGATATATTGACTTTGGATGGAGATTAGCATAGATTTACCAGAACACTATCTGCATTTTAATTGTCAAATCACAAAGAAAGATTTCACAAACTAGGGGTTGTATTCCCTTGAAGGTGAAGGGGTAAAATGGTTAAAACTTTAAAGATATTAGGCATTGATAGTACATTCGAAACTGGGAACCTATATCACTGAGAAGGATAAGGAAAATAAACACATAGAACACCACCATGCCCCTGCATCCACACCCCTGACTTGGAACTGTATCAGTATTTCTTTGCTGTAGCTGGATCAAAATCCTGGGACTCCTTTCCAACAGAACTGTGGGTGTATCTACCCATTCAAAATGCAGCAGTTCAAGAAGGCATCTCACCACCACCTTCTCATGGGCAATTTGGGATGGGCAATAAATGGTGAACAAGTCAGCAACTCCCATGTCTCATTGAAGAATTTTAAAAAAACAAGAGCAAGAAAATATTTTGGTTGTTTGAGAACTCAATGACATGGGGATGTAGTCTAAAATTAGAGTCAGACCACTTAACAATGAAATTATGCAAATTTGACCATTCTTCAGCAAACTCATCAGAGAATGATGCTAGATCAGTTGTTAAGTTTAAGACTTAAGTTTGTTAACTAAAGGTATTGAGAGCTACAGAACAAAGGAAGATGGATGGTATTAGGTCACAATCAGCCTTTGAATGGCCAAACAGGCTCAAGAGGCCACGTGTTCTATTTCTCTATACTCTTAAGTAGAGGGACCTTAGTGTCCTTGTCCATGAATTTCTCAAAGGTAACATGCAAGAAATTTGGAAGGCTGAAGGTGTACTTGTCTTTGTTACATTGGGTTGAAGGATAAAAGTTAAGGAAGTCTTGACATTATAGAAGGATTTGGTCTCCTGACCTGATGAAGAATACATGTGCTTTCAAAGTGGTACAATCAAGTTTCAGTAGATTCATTCCTGGGAGTACAGAATGAGTAGAATGGGCCTATATTCAACAAAGTTTCAGAGAATAGTTGGTTTATTCATAGCATATAAAATTCTAAGTGGATGTAATAGGGTAAATGCCGAGAAGCTATTTTCCCTGGCTGAAGAATAAAGAACCAGAGACCATGGTTTCAGAATAAGGGTCAGTCTTTTAGAAACGAGATGGAGAGAAATTTCTTCACCCAGAAGTGTGTGAATCTTAGGAAATGTTTGATTCATGAAAGCTGTGAATGTGTAGTCTTTGAGTATTCAAGGTGGAGATTAATAGATTTTTGAACACAAGGGGAAATGAGGAGGTCTGAGTTGGTATAAAAGATCAATCATGTTTTCAACAAATGTTGAAGCGGGCTCAAGGTGATTTCTCAGCACCACTTATTGATTGTATTCTTTCGTACACTGCTCAGGGTGCAGTGTCCACTCTCAATCTCAGAATAACAGATGCCATTAATTTCTGAATTGAAATAGTAAAATATTGTGGACAGGGGCTGTCTAAGATCTAGATGAAGGCTGCTTTTGGATCTTTTGACACAGTAACATATCATGCAGAAGTCAAAGGAGATATCATCCCATGACAGTGTGAAATTACCCCAAAGGTATGTTAAAAGAAAACAGTATCACCTATTTCTCCAAGGATAATTTTCTTTTTATCTAATTGTTTCGCACTAACGATGCGCATTCACATGTTTATGGTCAGGTTACAGCTGCTTAATTTGCATTTCAGTCATTCAATGTTGCTCAGATGTTTGATCATTTTCTGGTAAACATTTAAATCTGCTTATGCTCACTGTCAGGTTGGTGTTGTCGAGGAGACTTTGAGCTAGTCATGTGTCTAATGACAATCAATGAATGCCTATGCCACAATGGGGAAAAAAAAACTTAGACATGAACTCCTCGCTAGCTTTCCTTAAATTTCCTGGAGTTGTACTGTCAACTCAAAAACTGATAAAGGATATAATCCAATTTTAAAAAGCAAAATCTCTTGCTACAGGAAGCTGTGGGGGTAGGGACTTGTGTATAATTAAGGTTAAAATAGATTCTTGATCAGTCGGAAAGTCAAGGGTTATGGGAAAAATGCAGGACAGTGGATATGAGGAGTGTCAGATCAACCATGATGCTATAGAAGGAGTAGAACAGCCTAATCCTGTTGCTATCTTTTATGGTCTTTCTTTTCAACCTCATTCTTATGTGTCAGGTGACCAGCAACATACAAAGAGTCATATGGGGATAAGTGTGTGTTTGGCATATTAAGAAAATTGATATATAAACCATTGTACAAACTGTATGTATCTTCCCAACTTCTCAAATTCACACTTCTTTTAATTCTAAATAACTCTAGTGCTACCTTGGAATACATGTTTTAGCCTGTGTTTAATCAATAATTACTCAATGGTACCTTTTTGTGGTAACATGGCAGTAACAAGTAGGATCTGGTGAATTCATCCATCTTAATCTTCATGTACAGATTATATGGAGACTATTTTTATCTCTCTATTCAACGTATCAAGTCAGTCATTATTTCCTCCTTCTTTCAGTGGAAGACCCTGTTCATTATGCCTGAAGTCAATGTTTCATCATTGTGAGTCAAAGTCTTTTTTATCTGAAAGCATTGACTTCCAACCAGTTTTTGGTTCCATTGAGGGGTTATCCAAATGCCCATGCTTTTACCATTAGCTGCATTGACAGAAATGTCAGAACACCATTCAGCTGCAGAGGCAGCAAAGTCTGGTCCTACCCACACCAAACTTTGCTACATGGACGTTTTCAGAAGAACAGTAACAATGAGTAGGGTAGAGGCTGCTGAGTGATGGGTGGAGGGGGCAAGTTCTTAATTTCTTTAATCCTTCTCCAGCACTGACAACAGCATCACCCTCTTGCCTTGAATTGAACCAATGATTCAGTGCAAATAAGGACTAAACTTGAGACTTGACTGTCTGAATGATTGAGAATTTTCCTGAATAAACCTCAAGGAACTTAACCTAAAGAGTCAGCTGCAATTTGCCCTCTGAATTTTCTCATTTTAAAACTGCACATTTCAAGCTTTGTAAAATCGGTTATTGCGCTGGCAAGTCTGGACATGAGTTACAAATTTGGGCACTCCTGGACTTTTCTGAATTAACTCATCTTTATCCATTGTTTTTCTACAATTGGGTCCAGGTCCCTGGTCCATTGAATATTCTGATCAACTAGGGTTCCTTTTGGCAAGTCTGCATCTCTGGGTGGAATCAGCCTCGGTTGACTTGTTCTCCATCCAGGATTGACATATAAACCTAGAAAATAGAACAAGGAGTAGACCATTCACCCAACAAGTCTACTCTGCTAATCAGCATGATCATGGGTGATCATCCAACCGATACCCTGTTATTGCTTTCTCCCCACACCTTTGACTCCTTAAGCCATAAAGAACAGAAACCAACAACTTCTTCAAAGTTCACCAATAATCATCTCTCAGTTAAAAGGTACTGTCTAAAAAAAAAAAAAGCACAGGAATAGCCATTCAGCCCAACAAAATCATTCTCACATTTACACACTGTAGGAGTTTCTGCGTAGCCCTCCACATTGAAATATGTCAATATAATCTTAATGCTCCCATGTGCGTATCCAGTCTCCCCCTAACTGGCTCTCTCCTGCCCACATCAGTGACTTCCGGTAATGATGAGTCACATATTCCAACTGCATTTTGTGGACAAAAATTTTGTCTGAATTCCCGGACAGATTATCATATATTTATGACCCAAGGTTTTGGTCTCCTTCATCTGGAAGCACCTTCTTCACATCATCCTTTCTGAATTTTGATAACCAGTTTAGGTTACTCCATTTTATCTTCCAGAGAAGACAGATCCAGCTTGTTCAATCTTTCCTGATAGGAACAACCTCTCAGTTGTGGCACCTTGCTAGGAAATCTTTAGGGCACCTTCTCCAGAGCTGCTACACATTTTTTACAAATGGAAAAATTTGGTAAAGAATGGAGTCCAAAATAGAAGATAACAATTAAATTCTGACATATTTGGAAGAATGAGATTTGAAATCCTCTTTCTGTTGGCAATTTATTAGCAAAATACCAAATAATTCAATGTGATTTAATAGGATTCTACAGCACAACTCCACACATGTTTTTGATAGAGTTGGAATGGAATTAACACCTTTTAATCTCTTTACAAAGTGATTCTGTTGTTACATGAAACTTGACTGGCAGTAAACAGAATTCCAAATTGAAACAGATTGGTAACATCTGGCATTCCTGTCTCTCAATATTAGACCAGGACAGCAAAACCCCAAGTGGGAAACAGCAGCTTGTGACAAACAAAAAGAAGGTTGCTCCAAGGTGAGGGGAGTCCTTCAGGAACAAAACTTGAATGTGTTCAAAACCTATTGGTAAGGACAATTGACTAAGCAGATTTTTAAAAGATTAAAACAAACATAATTCCCTACCCTCCTTTAAAATTTGTCAAAATCTGCTGTGTTAAATGCCACAACTCATGGTTTTCTGCTGCTTTTTATGGAGTGTTTTTTTTCTCCCCCCCTTCTCAGCTGACAGGTACAGCCTACAAAGTGCAGGTACACATGATTTTGAAATAATCATTCCCCACTTACCCAATCAGCATTAACATGCTACTCAAGTGAGAATGGCATCACAACTATTCACACTATGTGAAAGCAAAAAACCCATCTGTTCTTTCCAACAGTGGCAGGTATAGAGACCATCTCAGCTTAAGTGCACGGAGGTCCATGATTTTATTGCTGCACTGATCAGGGTCTTATTTGTTAAAATGGACATCTTGTAAGATTTTCATTTTTTAACCTTTAGAAGCTTTGTTCTGGTTTTCAGGGGCTCCCTTTATATTTTCACTGTCTCAGATAAGAACACCTCATGTATGTTTCTTTTTCAAATAGAAAAGACTGTTCATTTTGTGAAACTTTAGCTTGAAATCTAAAAAATGTTTTGTTTTCTATTATATGTAAATGTTCCATACCAGATGTCTAAAAACAAAGTGCTCAGTGTTTAGCACAAGGTAACTTATTGGAATCAAAAAGATGTTTTTTAGGATTCAGATTTTACAGCCAAAAGACAGTGACATTTGCTGGCATGAAGTAAGTTATAGATGGAGATGGTAAGTGTCTAATTATAGCCAAGTCCTGAACACTCCTGGTTTACACTCTCTCAAGGTTATGTGTCAAAAATAACAGACAAATCAAATAAAACACTTACTCAAAACATGCACAGGTGTTCTACATCAAAAATCATCATAGTACCAACTGGAATGACAAAGTTGGCTGGAAATTCTGTTTCCCTCACTCCACTTGAAACTTGGCACCAGCACGCAGTACCCAGTCCTTTCAACTTGATGAAACAAAATTAGTGCAAGATTCAAGATACAATCTGTAATTAACTCAAAACAGCAGTGAGCACTTTTATGTTCAAATTTGTGAAATAGCTTCTTTTTATCTGAACAATCATGATATTTTACTTATAAGTCACAACCAACGCTGTGCCCTAATTCAATCTAATCTATCCAGCATGCATTCAGACACACCCCACCAACCTGCCGAGTTACTTCAGCAGGCTGAGTGATGGCTCTCCCAGGCCTGCTCTGAATTTGGTAAACTTTCTTTCCTACTGCAGGATTGGCCAGAATGGGCTCCTCCAATCCCAGGTTTCCTTCCTCTCACCATCACTGCTCCTTCAATCAGAGGTTCTAGCTCTTGAGAAGCACCAAAGAATCAGAGAGAGAGAGAACCTACAATTACTGCAACTAAAACATCAGCATAAAAGAGATAAGATCTCTGACTGGAGCAAGAACTCTGCAGGCATCATGTCTCTCTCATGTCCAGGGCTACCTTTCTTTGATTGGTTACCCTAAGATTGATATTTCCTGAGCAATTTAGACATTCAAGGTGATTTCACTTATTTCACCTGCCACTCCAATTTAGTTTAAATGCTAGTTCTGTCTCAGATCTTCTCATAGCACAGATTAAGTCTTTTGTGCCTGTTTGTCTAATTTTGAACTAAAAGGTGTCAGAAATCAGAATGGCCATTTGTCTGAGCCTGCTCCAACATAAAATAAGATCATACCTGATCTATATGCAGTATTTAAAAGTGATCTCACTAAAGCTCTGCTGAAATAATACATCTTTAATCTTAAAACTTTAAACTTTTGTTAGCTTTGAATCTCTGCTGTTCAACAATTGTTTAACCTGTGACCCTGCAGTCAGTAGGTAACACAGTTCTTTGACCTTCCATCTGTCACATAGTGATGATCTAACTGACAGAATCATTGATGACTTCACGCTAGCACAGTATTGATCTTGGAAGTCTCCACTACAGCTGTCACACATACATAATAATCTGTCTGTGGTCCCTGACAAAACCCATTCAGGACATTACAGTTCTTCTCATTTCCGTTCTATGGTCAATGCGATCAAAAAATGCCGAAGGCTAACGGTGATTAAGTGTAATTAAATCAGTCACTCAGGAAAGGTAATGTTTTCACCGTGTAAGGTACTAGTTTCTGATACTGATCCATCCATGGCATGACAGAGAGCATTTGGAACCTCTGATTAAAGTTCTGAGACTGATGGCTAAACCTCTGATAGTCGCAGGCACACATGTGTCAATTGACAAAGTGCTTTTGGAAATTGATACATGCTCGTCCTAAGCTGGCAGTAGAAAATCAGTGCAAATACTGCTTGAAACACCTCATGACAAATCATGGCAACAACCTCTGATGGTTTTAATCAATGAGACCTGTCATGTCTCATGCTTGCTGTACTGACTTGACTACTGTTGAACAAAGGAAGGTGCCTACAACTGTAAAATAACCAGCTGCTTCCTGCGACACATACTGGAGGAATTTTCTATGAAGTTGTGAAACAGTTGCTTAGATTTGACATTGCTCTAAGACAGTTACTCTCCCTCTCTACCAATCCTATCATCTTTGATGTCATGATCATGCTGATGTGTCATTCTCTGCACATAGCCTGCTCCTGATTCTGAGCCACATTTGTAACAGAACTGGAAATCTCCCAAAGCTTTGGTTCCAAATTTTATTTATATGGTTGATTGAGAATGAATGTTGTGGATTTCCAATTCTGGATCATATTCTGACAGCCCAGAAGGAAAAGAACCAGTAAAACTGGTGAATGAGATAAAGTGGTCTGACTTTTATGCTTCAAAATGGAGGTCCAGTTCATCCAATATTTTATTTCCAAGTATTATTGTTCTTTTGCCATTATTTTTCCCCCTGGGATGGTTGCAACCTGATTCACAACCAGTTTGGAAATGCGTGAACTAGTGCTGGCTGGTTGAATGTGAACTTATCCTTGGCTATGTTGTTAAGAAGTGAGTTAATATGTTTCTGAGATGTGTGATGAAGTATTTCAGAATGATTTGAAAAGTGGTGTTTTTAAAAAACACTTAATTCACATAAACATTGCTTTTAGTATGGATTTCTCTCACATACCAGCCCCCACTTTCAGTATTCATGTAACACACTTACAATAATAATACAAGCCAAGACACTTCACAGGAGCATTATTCAACAAAATAGTTAATTTGTTGGAATCTGCAATGATGGCAGTGCCACCCCATGTTTTTCAGGATAGGTTTGAGATTTTGGGTGGACAGATGAAAAGTAATGTACATCTATGACACCAATGGTACCATTTATGCTTTAGGCTTGCAGTAAATATTCATTCTGTTTCTGTCCTTCCTGCTCTTTCTGTAGATAGACTGGCACATTTAGTAACATTACCCTATTAGTCTGCACAAGGAGGGGCTTGTCTGCTTGTCTGGTTTATCAATCTACAAGTGTTGGGAAGACGGCAGGAATGTCTGAGCAGAAATCTCATAGAAAATAATAATCTTGAACAGGTTTGAAACACTGGGCTCATGGGGAAAATAAAGACTCCAGGCTTGACCATCAGATGGATTATAGTGGCACCAAAGAAACATTAGCTTGGTGAAAATGCTGGGGGATAGCAAAGGCGGTGTTGGGAGACTGGCAGTTAGAAATTCAGTTTTGAGTGTTGTAGTTACAAATGATGTTGTCATGAGAGATGAGAACATAGGCTGACACAGTAGCTCAGTGGCTAGCACTGCTGTCTTACAGCATGTATGACATAGGTTTGATACCACCCTTAAGTGAATATCTGTATAGAGTTTTGCACATTCTCCCTGTGTTGCATGGGTTTCCTCTCACAGTCCAAAAATGTGCAGATTGGGTGGATTGGCCATGCTAAATTGCCTGTAGTGTCCAGGGATGTGCAGGCTAGGTGGGTTAACCATGGGGATCTGCAGAGTTATGGGGATAGGTTGGGCCTGACATGGATGCTTTTCCGAGGATTGGTGTGGACCGATTGGACCAAATGGCCTGCTTTCCATACTGTAGGGATTCTGTTCTATTCAACGTACTGCTTGCAATACATATGAAGAGTTCCAGATACTTTATTTCCTTCCGGAGGCAGAAAGAATGTTATAGAAAGATGGAGATTTTGTTTATGGAGAAAAGCTTGTCAAATGTTTTATGTATGTATCTGAAACAGGTGAAAGAGTTAGTCCAAGACTGATTGCAGTAAGCACCACCCTTTTTTTGAAGATGTCATGAGGACAGAGTAAAGTAGGAGCTATAGAGAACAGTTCAGGGAGTGTAAATCATATTTCTGTTGTCTGTAACAAAGCTGCAGTGATGCAACAAACTTCCTATTTTTTACTCAACTAGATTTTTGTTGTTCAACCAGAAATGTGGCTATCCTCATTCATGCTGTACCATTTGGTACTCACACACAAGCAGTCAACAAAAACCATGGGGAAACTTCATTTGTTGCTTCAAGGCTTAGAAAAGGGAAGGACACTAGGGAGAAATTAAGCCTTCAATTGATTAAATTTGAAATGAGAACTTTTATAGTCCTGGTAAATAACTGAAAAGTAGTAGAGAAGTTTAGTTTAATTCTACCTAAGTCAAATTCTAAGATCTGAAAAGATACATCCAGAAATCTTGAGGGAAATGATTGAAGAAGCCCCAGCATGTTTGAATCTGGAGAACAGCTGACCTGAACAATTACAGACCAGTTCATTTCTTATGTCAAACAGAGAAAAATGTAAAATATTCCACTATAGATGGCAAGGCGTCGTGAAAGCACACAATATGCATTTCCATGAGGAAGATAATGATTGAAAAACTTGAGAGTTTCTTGAGGAGACATCAAATGTTTCACCTCCTTCAGCTGAAGGCACTGTCTCTTTCCCAGCCAACAGTTCCATTAGTGCTGTAGTTGATGCATTCTTCATTTGTTGGCCATGAGCGAACGAGCCTGCTGGTTAACAGTGGAGGTACCTGATAGCCAAGCATGCTCCTGGCCTTGAATGGTGAAAAGCAGGGATCCTGGTTGATCTTTCACAAACTGAAAAGAGCTGAGAACAATTGTAACAGTCCAACTAGTTAATGAACATAAAAATATCTAAACAGGAATGAGCCATACAGTCTCTTCCACCATTCAAATGAATCACAGCTGATCTTCGATCTCAACTCCATCTCCTTGTTCATTCTGACTTCCCTTGATTTCCTCAGTACCCAAAACTCAATCAATCTTGGCTGCAAACATTCTCAACAACTCAGAATCCACAGCTTTGGACCGAAACCTTTCGTTAGGACTCTTTATGTGTCTGGAGGTCAGTACAACAGAGCTTGGCCTGCTTATGGTTTTTGATGTCTGATAGGTCAGCAGTGAAGGGTTTCAGCCCAAAACGTTGAGTTCCCTGCTCCTCGGATGCTGTCCGACTTGCTGCCCTTTTCCAGCTCCACATTTATTGACCTTAGCTTCCAGCATTTACAGTGTCTCCAGAATTCACAGCTACCTGGAGGAGAGAATTCCACATATTCACAAACCTCAAGTAAAGAAATTTATTTTCATCTCATTTGAAAATGGCTGAGCCCTGACTCTGAGACTGTAATCACTAGTTCTAGACTGTGCAGCCAGGTGAAACAGCCTCTCAATATTTACCCTCAAGGAATTTGGTACCTTCAACAAGATCACCTCTCTGTCTTTGAAGTTTCATTATCTGCGATGAACAAAGTCAAATCAAACCACAATTGACAGTTCAAATACTCTTTTGAACCAAACTGAATTGCTTCTTCAACTTGGGCAAAAAAGTACAGGCAAAAATTTCTAATGAATTGCCAGTAGATTTACAAAGAAAGTACTTTGTTACATGATTATTGATTATTTGCAAATCCGGAACAGACACTGAATCATACCTGGATTTACTCAAAAAATCCTCTTCATGTAATATTGCCTCATTTCTATCAGACTTGCAATTGAAAAAACATGCTTTGAAATACCTCCACAAATGTTGAGGGACTGTGGATCACTGAAGAACATAAGTCTTCCTGTTTGAATGTGTCAGAATGTCATGTTAAAAATTCAAAATTTCATTCAATACTGATTCTCCTGTAACCCATGATATTTCAACTGCATCATCCTGGGTCTTAAAAAAAACTGTTTCAAGCATAAGAAAAGCTCATCTCTGTCTTTGTGTCGAGTTCAGAGAATAATGGGATCATTGAGTGTAAACTTACTCCACTTATGATTGCACCATTGTCTAATTCCTCATCTTTCCATTTCTGAAGCGGTTAATAATTGTGAGGCTATTCTGTCAAAATCGCCATTTACTTGTTTTGTAGCCCTGGTAGTGTGTGAACTATTTGATTCTGATGAGCCATCACGGTCACCGTTGCTTTCATTTTATGTCCCAAATTTATCCTTTGGGCGACATGATCAAAACACTCAGACTTGTCATTTATCTAATTCCTGATTACGGGACTGTGCGCACAAAGCAGCTGTAATGTTTGCCAATGAGAAAACAGTCTGTAACTGTTTTTCAAGAGAACAACAAGGGCTCGGGACTTCTGAAATAACCTGTGAAAATGAAATCTCCTGCATAAATGCAAATTCCTTCTTTAATTCATCTGCATTTTCCAGAAATGTTTCTGCTGGTTGACTAGGAAAGGGAACACAAATTTTCCTCACCACCGCTTCCCCAATACTAGTCCAAATCAACAAAGCAAACAGATCAGCTTACTCAACACAAACTGAAGTTCCAACCTAAAAGTTTCTTTTTGTACATCCTAGTTCCATACTGGATGATGCATTACCCACTTTAGAAACAAAAGCAACCTGGCTGATTTGACCAGACCATTAATTGAAGCAATAGTTTCTTTGTTATGTCTTGATTAATGGGATTAGAGCATCACTGATTGTGCCAGCATTTATTGTCGATTCTTAATTGCACTTGAGAAGGTGGAGATGAGCTGCCTTCTTGAATTGCTGCAGTTGATACATGGCACTGTTCAGAGGGAAGTTGCAGGATTCTAACCCAGTGACAGTGAACCAACGGCTGATATACTGCTAAGTCAGGCTAGTATGTAACTTCAAGGGAAACTTGTAGGTGGTGGTGTTCCTGTGCATCTGTTGCCTGTATCCTTCCTGGTGGTAGGGATTGCAGATTTGAAAGATATTGTTAAAGGAACCTTGGTGAGTGACTGCTGTATAGTTCAGAGATCGAGCACACTGCTGCTACTATGCATTGATGGTAACAGAGTGGAGTCACGGGAGGGCGCCATGCCACTCAAGCCTTTGTTTTATTCTGGATGGCATTGAGATTGTTGAGTGTTATTGGAGCACAACTCATCCTTCTAGTGGACAGTATGTCATCATACTTTTAGCTTGTGCTTTGTAAATGGTAGACTGGCTTTGATGAGTCAGAAGATGAGTTACAGTGGAATTCCCAGCCTCTGAGTCTCGCTCCACTCAATTTCTAGTCAATGGTAACCAGCAGTTAACAGTAGGGAAGTCCGAGATGATAATGTTATTTTGTGTCAAGAAGAGATATCTGTTTTGGAGATATTCATTGCCTGGACTTGTGCAGTGTGAATGTTACATGCCAAATGTTAGCCCAAACCTGGATGTTTCAGCATATGGATACACACTGATTCAGTTTCTGAGGAGTCACGAATGTCACTGAAGATTATGCAATCGTCAGCAAACATCCACATTTCTAAGCGCATGATGGAAGGAAGATAATTGATGAAGCAACTGAAGATGGAAGTGTTGGTGATGATCTTTCAGGAATCGCTAGAGTCAGGGAGGGTCCCAGAGGACTGGAAATCGCTTATGTGACACCCCTGTTTAAAAAGGGAGTAAGGGAAAGGCGGAAAATTACAGGCCAATTAGCCTAACCTCGGTTGTGGGTATGATCGAGTCTGTTGTAATGGATGAGATTTCTGAATATTTGGAAGTGTATGGTAAATTAGGGCAAAGTCAGCATTGTTTCATCAAGGGGAGGTCATGCCTGACAAATCTGCTAGAATTCTTTGAGGAAGTAATGAGCAGGGTAGACCAAGGAGAGCCAATGGATGTTATCTACCTGGACTTCAAGAAGGCCTTTGACAAGGTGCCGCACAGGAGGCTGCTGAGTAAGTTGAGGGCCCACGGTGTTAGAGGCAAGGTGTTAGCATGGATAGAAGATTGGCTGTCTGGCAGAAAGTGGGGATAAAAGGATCTTTGTCAAGATGGCAGCCGGTGACAAGTGGTGTTCTGCAAAGGTCAGTGTTGGGAACCACAACTTTTCACTTTATACATTAATGATCTAGATGAAGAAACTGTGGGCATTCTGGCTAAGTTTGCAGATGATACAAAGATAGGTGAAGGGACAGTAGTATTGAGGAGGTGGGGAGGCTGCAGAATGATTTGGACAGGTTAGGAGAATGGGCAAAGAAGTGGCAGATGGAGTACAACGTAGGAAAGTGTGAGGTCATGCACTTTGGTAAGCAGAATAAAAGCATGGACTAATTTCTAAATGGGGAGAAAATTCAAAAGTCTGAAGTGCAAAGAGACTTGGGAGTTCTAGTCCAATATTCTCTCACGGTAAACTTGCAGGTTGAGTCAGTAGTCAGGAAGGCAAGTGCAATGTTAGCATTTAGTTTGAGAGGAATTGAATATAAAAGCAGGGATGTACTACTGAGGCCTTATAAGACTCTGGACAGGTCACATTTGGATATTGTGTGCAGTTTTGGGCCCCATATCTCAGGAAGGATGGACTGGCCCTGGAGCGGGTTCAGAGGAGGTTCACAAGAATGGTCCCAGGAATGGAAAGCTTAACATATGGGGAATGTTTGAGGACTCTGGGACTATACTCATTGGAGTTTAGAAGGATGAGGGGGGATCTAATTGAAACTTACAGAATACTGAATGGCCTGGACAGAGTGGATTTTAGGAAGATGCTTCCATTGGTAAGAGAGACTAGGACCCTAGGGCACAGCCTTAGAGTAAAGGGAAGACCTTTTAGAATGGAGATAAGGAGAAACTGCTTCAGCCAGAGAGTGGTGAATCTATGGAATTCACTGCCACAGAAGGCTGTGGAGGCCAGGTCATTGAGTACATTTAAGACTGAGATAAATAGGTTCTTGATTATCAAGGGGATCAAGGGTTACGGGGAGAAAGCAGGAGAATGGGCTTGAGGAACTTAGCAGCCATGATTGAATGGCAGAGCAGACTCGATGGGCCGTACGGCCTAATTTCTGCTCCTATGTCTTATGGTCTTAAAATGGTTGAACTGTACCCTGAGGAAGTCTGACAGTGATGTTCCAGGACTGCAATGACTGATCTCCAACAATCACAACCCCTTTCCTTTGTGCCAGATATGACTCCAACAAGTGGAGAATTTTCCCGATTTCCACTGGCTCCAGTTTTCCTCAGACTTCTGCTGTCTCATTTGATCAAATCTGCTTTGATATCAAGAGCAGGTACTAGCATCACACTTCCGAAGGTCATCGCTTCTGTCCATATTTGGGCCAAGCCAGTAATGAGATCGGGAGGAAAAGGCCCTGGAAGAACCAAACTGAGCATCAGCGGGCAAATTATTGCTGAGAAATTACCAGTTCCTACCACAGTCAATGAAACCTTCTGTATGAGTTGACTGGGATCTCTTCTGCTTTTTGTGCACAGGACATGCATGGATACCTCTCCACATTGCCAGGTAGATGCTAATGTTGAGCTAACTTTGAAGGCCAAGTCAATACTATTGCCAAAATATTGTCAGGGAAGGTAGCCTTTGCAGTATCCACTGCCTTATTTCTTGATATCACATGGAGTGAATCAAATTGACTAGAGGCTGAAATCTGTGATTTTGTGGATGTCAAGAGGAGGCCACTCGGCTTTTCTAGCTGACAATTGTTGCAAATGTTTCATCTTGTCTTTCGGACAAATATGCTTGGATCCCCCATCATTTGGGCTAGATTTACTAGTGTAGCCTCCTTCTACTGTTGATAGTTTCATAATCCACCATCACTCACACCTAGATGTCCCACTACCAAAGCACAGTAGCAGCAGTGTGTACCACCTACAAGATGCACTGCACAAATTCTCCAAGGTCCCATAGGCAGATCCATCCAAACTGGAAGGACAAGGGTGGCAAATACATACATCATCATCTGCAAGCTCTCCTCTAAGCCACTCATCATCTTGACTTGGAAATATATTGCTGCTCCTTCACTGGCTGAGTCCTTAAGCAAAGAGTTGATAGACTAGATCCGTGGCAGGTAGAGAAAGAATCAGAGAGAAGAACATAAGTGAACTCATCCTCATCAGCCTGCCTGTTGCAGATGCATCTGTCTGGGACGGCATCAATCCGCAGATCTTATGGAGGCGAAGTCCTGTGTTTTGCTTGAGGATACCCTCCACTGTGTTGTGTAGAAGTATGCAAGAGACCAAAAGTCTGGATCTCCGGCCCAAACAGTCCTCTGGGTATAGCTACCTAAAGGACTGCAATGGTCCGAGAATGCAGCACACAACCACCTTCTCAAGGTCAGTTAGGGATGTGCAATAAATGGTGGCCTTGCCAGTGAAACCAACATCTCTGAATGAATCAAAGGAAGTGACAGGGCTATACAGCTTATATCTGATCCTTTGTTTAACTTAGCTCTCTGTACCGAATGCAAATTCTGATGTTTGACATACAAGATGCCATGCGTAACAGCTTCACAGGTCAACCTCATCTTTAGATATGTCTGATGCTGCTCAGTGAATGATCTTCTGCTGTCTTCAGTGAACTAATATCACCCTCTTGACTTGATGGTAATGGGAGAGTGGGGGATGCCAAGTCATGAAGTTACAGATTGAGAATGAATACAATTCTGCTACTCCTGAAGGCCCAAAGTGCCCATGGATGCCCGGTTTTGAGTTGCTGGATAAATTTAAAACCCATTTCGCACAGTGGTAGTTCGACACCACACAATGGAGGGTATCCTCAAACAAAAGACAGGACTTCGCCTCCATGAGATCTGCGGATTGATGCCGTCCCAGACAGATGCATCTGTAACAGGCAGGCTGATGAGGATGAGTTCACTTATGTTCTTCTCTCTGATTCTTTCTCTACCTGCCACGGATCTAGTCTATCAACTTTTTGCTTAAGGACTCAGCCAGCTCAGTCAGTAGCAAGCCACTCGAGGTGCTTGAGATCAAAGTCTCCCACCAGAGGGTATGGGGTGGTTCCAGAATGCACTGCCTGGGAGGGGAATTGAGGCAGGAAACCTCACAACCTTCAAAAAGTTCTTGGATGAACACTTGAAGTGGCATAACATTCGAGGCTCTGGGCCGAGTGCAGGAAAATGGGACAAGTGCAAACAGTATATTTTTGGTGTTGCAGATTCGATGGATAGAAGGCCCTCTTCTGTACTGTATGATTCTGTGAGAGTACACACTGTGCCGTTGGTACCCTCAGCAATTTTGAAATTGATGTTCAATGTTGAGGTGCTCTGTTTTGTCAGTTCAGGACGGGTGGAAACATTAACTCTGCCTTCTCTCCACAGATGCTACCAAACTTGTCTCTCCACAAATTTCTGTTTTTGACACTTGACTGGTCTGTGGGAACAGTTGTCCAGCTGATAGGAAGGGTCACCAGACCCGAAACGTTAACTCTGTTTTTTCCTTCACAGATGCTGCCAGACCTGCTGAGCTTTTCCAGTAACTTTGTTTTTGTTCTTGATACAAAGTGGAACTTTACAGGGTAAACGTGAATTCTCGATAGAGAGATGATCGAAGGTAGAACAGGCAATGATGGTTAAAAAAGAACTGCAGATTTTGAAGACTTGAAACAAAAACAGAAATTGCTGGAGAAATTCAAAGGGTCTGGTAGCATCTATGGAAAGAAAGTACAGTTAATATGCTGAGTCCACTACGACCCCACCTCAAAACTTTTGGTTTTGGAAATCAGGGAATGATTGAATCTTAGAGATAGCTCACAATGCTGATGCAGACAAAATGTTCACTGTGTTAAGGGTTCACATAGGAGGGCACACTCATTTCACAATCAGACAAATGGGATTGCGGGGGTTGGAGGCAGGTTAAAGTGAAGTCAGCTGGAACGTGTTTCCCAGAGGACTAAGAGGGTTGTGGAGTTAGTGAGCAGGGGAAGTTGTTAAAGCAGATTGCAGTAACAGGTTTTAATGGAACAAGATTGGTTTCAATGCGAGTTAAGCAGCTGACAGATTTGGTGAGAAGTTGAGTCGGTGGGATCTGTCAAACATACAGTTGTATATTTGAAAAAGAGATGGTGAGCCACTTTGTTGAACTACAGCAGTCCTTTGCTGCAAGTACACACAAACCACTGCTTGGAAGCAAGTTCCAGGATTTTGACCCAGTGACAGTGAGGAAATAGTTATCTATTTCCAAATCATATAGTACGTGACTCTGAGGGAGTTTGGAGGTGGTAGTGTGCCCATATATCTGCTGTCCCTGTCCGGCTAGGTGATGACAGTTGATCATTTGTGAGATAACACTGAAGAAACCTGCAACATATTGCTTGCTTCCCAACAGATACCAGTGCAGAGTGAGGTACAAATTTAGCTGAGCATCACAACAGTCTTTATAAATTAGACCAGCAGGAAATATAGCACTCTTTTGAAAAAGACAATTTGTATTAAAAAAATTCAGCTTCCCCTCCCTCCACCTTCTTTTTATCCTACTTCCCCACAATATTTTTGGTGTTGATAAGTAATCAGAACTTTGAGAGTGAAATTGATAGGATGTTGGTTTAAAACTGTCCATAATCTAGATTTCAGATGCACCAACATGCTAGCAAATTGGACTGTGCAGATTGAGTCATGGGAAGCCAGAGAAGATGTTTTTTCATTCTTGTGGGGTATCACCTAGTTTCAGGGGGAAGCAGTTTTCTGAGTTATTGGAGCCATTAAATCGAGAAAGAGAGAGAAAGGAAAACAGTCAGGCTTCCTGTATGGACGTACAGATCTTTCTTGCTTTGTGAGTAGATGACTTGAAAAAGCAGTTAATACATGTGGGAACAAACTCCATTCACTTCAGGGAGGAAAGGGGGAAAATATTGGAAAGCATACAAAATAGCTGATCAGTCCAAGGGGAGGAGCTAGCCAAAAGCAATTCAATCCCTAAGTGGTTCGCAACAAATGTGAAGGAATCAGTTCCAGACATTGCCTTCATTGTTAACACAATATGATGTAACTAGTGTAAATCTGAATAGGAAATCAAATAGTTCAGCAGTGTCATTCTGATTATTTCATTGTTTCTGAAGGCCCATTCGTGCATTAACTGTTCTACATATGTTTCCTGGTGTAAAACTTCCGAGATGCAAATATTGAAGGGTTTTGTTACAAGTGTGGGACTGATGAACAGTGGATGAGGTCCAGGACACCCACTCACTTTCCAGTGATCATGTGGCAAAGTCATTAAACCTGGTAATTCCTGGAGGGATAAGGCTCCCTGTCCTTTCTAATCCTGGCTTATTTGTTACTTTGACCCCTGTATACAGATGGATACTGTGTTCCCATACATACTTGGTTTAATTGAATGCAGTCGATATTTGATAGCAGTGAATGGTTTCCAGGTTTTTGGACTGATTCTTTCTTTTTTGCAGTCACGTCTGTCAAAAGTTGCTGTGATTTAACCCTCTCCTGCTGTAACTGGCTCCAGAAAGCAAATAATTGTACACTGTATGAAATGTCACTTGCTGTATGGACTTCAACGCACAAATCAGAGATACTAACTATTTTGTCCTCATTTCTCAGTCCTTCA
Source organism: Ginglymostoma cirratum (assembly GCA_024137785.1). NCBI lineage: Eukaryota > Metazoa > Chordata > Chondrichthyes > Orectolobiformes > Ginglymostomatidae > Ginglymostoma > Ginglymostoma cirratum. Next base: position 8,220,439 of record JAHRHZ010000003.1, read on the forward strand.
TTTCTAAAGGTTTTGACTCAAGCTGTATGATTGCTACAATTGATCATGCCACTCCAAGGCTGGGTCCTGCTCCTGATCACAGTCCAGTGATTCCTACTTCTTAAGAATGTGTCTGCAAATGTCAGCAGAGAGGACAAATGTCTGTGATGTCTGAACTGTCAAGTCTCAAAGTGGTGGTCACTTGGCAAGGACCTGTATCCCAGCACTTTCAGGGAAAGCTGAAAATTGTGAAACAAAAAGGGAGGATAGGAAATATGAAATATCATTTTCGATAACTTAAGACTTTACAGGTTTGTAGAAGTTAGTAAGTTACAGAGATTTTCTGAGAGTTTCAGCACTTTTTATTTGAGGCCTAGACATCTAATGGCAGACAATGTTAATGCAGGAAGATATTCATTTTTTAAAAATAATTTTTGGCATGTGTTTTGTGCATCTAAAGGTTTGGTTAGTGCTGGGAATTGTCAGGGACATAACAGTGTCAGTGCCAAGTGGACTAAAGTCACATGCATCACAGGTTAAATGCAGATACATCAGAAAAATACCCGATTAATGTATTCAGAGATAGTAAGAACTGCCAATGCTGGAATCAGAGATAGCACAGTGTGGAGCTGGAGGAGCACAGCAGGCCAGGCAGCATCAGAGGAGCAGGAAAGTTGATGTTTTGGGTCGGGACCCTTCTTCAGAAATGGGGGAGAAGGAAGGGAGCTCCGAAATAAATAAAGTGGGAGGGTGGGGCTGGGGAAGGTAGGTGGGATGGTGATAGGCAAGTACAGGTAAGCAGTGGTGGGGATTGGTCAGTGAGGTGGGAGGAGTGGATAGGTGGGAGAGAAGACGTGCTGCAAAGAAAACTGTTTTTGGAGTGCTATGTGCAACTTCGGCTTAAGTACACTTTGAGGGCATAGACTGCATGTAACCTAATGTCCCTGGTCAAACAGTCACCATGAAGCAATGTAGATAGAGTTCCAGTTTTGTACCAACGTGTACAAACTTCATCTTGAGAAACTTAAGTACAAGAATCTCAGCTGCCACTCCAGTTCAGTAGTCAGGGGAGTTTTACTTGTCAGAACTCCCATTAACCCAAAGACCAGTCTGCCCTATCAAACCAAGCAACATTATTTCAAAGAGAATGGAATTTGTGTCCAGCAACTTATTTCTGAGCAATATTTATCCCTCAAATCGACATCACAAAAAATCAGATATGAGTAACTACACTTCAAAAATAATTAACTCGCTGTAAAGTGCTTTGATAAGTCATTTGATTGTGAAAGGTGCATATAAATTCAAGTGAGATAACAAGGTGTAGAGCTGGATGAGCACAGCAGGCCAAGCAGCATCATAGGAGGAGGAAAGGATGCTGCTTGGCCTGCTGTGTTCATCCAGCTCTACACCTTGTTATCTCAGATTCTCCAGCATCTGCAGTTCCTACTATCTCTATAAATTCAAGTGTCCTGCTTCATTCTTTGATGCTGAACTTGACACAAGATTCTTCTTCTGATCATGAACATTTCTTAGATTAATTAACATTAAATTCAATGAACCTCATTCTTTTAAACATGTGAAGTAAAGTAATCCAATTCTTGAAGTCAGCTTTGTTATTTGGAAATATTAACAGAAGATGCTGGAGAAATTTAGCATGTCCAGCAGCATCAACGGAAAGACAAATAGAATTAATGTTTCAAGTCCATCTGACCTTTCTTTGGAACTGAAGAGGCTGCAACATGATGGTTTGCATCTGTTTGACTAAGTTGTAGGTGGAGCAAGTGAAATAGATGGTGATGGTGCCCATACCAAAAGGCAAATGATAGTAATAGGAGAAATATCAACAAGAAGTGTTAACGATGAGTATGAACAGCAGAACATAGGTCATCTTTTCTGACAGCAAGCCCATGCAAACAAAACACTATCTGATTTTATCAACTTAATAGTCAAATTTGAAATATTTATTCAACCATTTTAATTTGCATGGATCTCAATGGCTAAGCTGCATTTATTGCCCAAGAGTCAGCCACAAAACTGTGGATGTGGAGTCAAATGTAGGATGAGACAAGGTAAGGATTTTTTTACCTCATTTTTGGGATTTGGGTGTTGCTGGCTGCCAAGCATTTATTGTGCATCCTAAGCAATAGTTAGCATACTAATCGGAGCAATAATTGGATAGCAATAGCAATAGTTGTGCCTGAGAATGAGCTGCCTTCTTGAATTGCTGCAGTCCACCTACAATGGGTTGACTCTCAATGCCATTAGGGAGAGAATTCTAAACTTTTGACCAGTGACAGTGAAGGAACGGCGATATATTTCCAAGTCAGGAAGATGACTGTCTTGCAGCTAGCAAGTTATTCCAAAGCAAGTGTTACTTGACAGCACTGTGGATGATACCTTCCATCATTTTACTTCTCATCAAGACTACACTGATGGGGTGGTAATTTGCCAGGTAGAATTTATCCAGCTTTTTCAGGACATACCTGGGCAATTTTTCACATTGCAGGGTAGATGCCAGTGTTGTAACTGTACTGAAAGTGCTTACCGAGAGGAGTGACAAGTTCCAGAGCACAAATCATCATTACTGTTGCCTCAACGTTGTCAGTGCCCATAGCCTTTAAAGTATCCAGTGCCTCCAACTGTTTCTTGATGTCATGTGGAGTGAATCAAATTGGCTGAAGATTGGCACTTATGATGCTGGGTGCCACTGGAGGAGGCCGAGGTGGAATATCCACTCAGCACTTCTGGCTGAAGATTGCTGTGAAAGCTTCAGCCTTATCTGTTGCACTAATGTGCTGGGCTCCTCCACCAATGAGGGTGAGGATATCTATGGAACTGCCTCCTCCAGTGAGTTGTTTAATTGTCCATCACCATTCACCACTGTATGTGGCAGGACTGCAGAACTTAGATCTGATCCTTTGGTTGTGGAATCACTTAGGTCTGTCTGGCACTTTCTGCTTATGCTGTTTGGTATGCAAGTAGTCATGTTTGGTACCTTCACCAGGTTGATACCCCATTTTTAGGTATGCTTGGTGCTGCTCTTGGCATGTCCTCCTGCACTCTCTATTGAACCAGGGTTGATCCCCTGACTTGATGGTAATGGTTGTAAAGGATATGCTGGGCCATGAGGTTACCGATTATGCTGAAGTACAATTCTGCTGCTGTGATGGCCCACAGTGCCTCCTGGATGCCCAGTCTTGAGTAGCCAGATCTGTTTGAATTCTGTCCCATTTAGCATGGTGATACTGTCACACAACACAATTGAAGGTATTCTCAATGTGAAGGCAGGATTTGGTCTCCACAGGACTGTGTGGTGGTCACTCTTACTGATACTATTATGGACAGATGCATCTGAAGCAACCGATTGGTAAGGATTAGACGATGTACGTTTTTCCCTCTTGTTGGTTCCCTCACCACCTACTGCAAACCCAACCTAGTAGTTATGCCCTTTAGGATCTGACCAGCTCGATCAGTAGTGCACTGCTGAGCCACTCTTGGTCATGGACATTGAAATCTACACCCCCAGAGTACATTTTGCACCTTTGCCACCCTCAGTGCTTCCTCCAAGTGTCATTCAACATGGAGAAATACCTTGTCAGCAGAGGGAGGGCCATACATGGTAATCAGCAGGCTTCCTTGCATATTTTCAACCTGAAACCATGAGAATTCATGGGATCTGGAGTCAATGTTGACGACATTGGGTTTGAGCTATTGGGCTCAAGTGAATCCCTATATGATTATAAGAAGTGTAGCAGCACTCATAAGAGGGAAATCAGAAGAGCGAAAAGAGAGTATGTGATGGATCTGGCAAATAAGGTTAAAGATAATCCCGAGAGGTTCTATAGCTACATTACGAGGATGGTGAGGGAAAGTATAGGTCTCCTTAAAGATCAGCACAGCCATCTATGTGTGGAGGAACAGGAGACAGGGGAGATTTTTAATGACTATTTCTCCACAATGTTTATTGAGGAGAGAATCATGGATGCTAAGGAAATAAGGGAAACAAGTGGGGATGTTTTGGATGACATAGAAAATACTAGAGAGGAGGTGTTTTCAGCCTTAAAGTGCATTAAGGTGGATAAAAGTCCCCTGGGCCTGATCAAGTCCATTCTTAGATGTTGTGGGAGCCTAGAGAAGAAATTGCACAGGTCCTTGCAGAGATGTTTGCTTCATCTTTAGCCACTGGTGAAGTTCTGGTAGACTGGAGGTTGGCTAATGTTGTTCTACTATTTAAGCAAGTTAGCAAAGACAACTATAGGAAACTACAGGCCAGTAAGCCTGACATCAGTGTTAGGCAAGTTATTGGAGAGGATACTGAGGTTTCTGTATCAACAAGTTTCAACAGGTTTTCTGTTGATAGTGAAGGAGGAAAAACCAAATAAACTATGAAAGCCTGGCAAGAGCTACTCCAGACATAACTGACCAAATGGTCTCTTTTGGTACTGTCATGATTCTGTGAAGAACATTCAATTAAATATATTGGCATGGTATACTTAGCAGAAGGCTTAGACACTTAATATGAAGTGTGACAATCTGCTTCCAAAGCAATCTTTGTGATATGAACATTTCTTGGGAACAATGCATCTCAATGAACATTAGCCTTAATACAGGTTCTTCTCTGAGAAAGGGGTTATTTTTATTCATGCATGAGAAGTGGGCATCACTGGCTTTGCAGCATTTATTGCCTGTTTCTGTTTGCCCTTGAGAAGTGGTGGTGAGCTGCCTTATTGAACTAGAGTGGTCCATTTGGTTTGGTACACTAAAAATGCTGCTGGGGAGAGAGCTTCAAGATTTTGACTAGACAATGAGGGAACAGTGATATATTTTCAAGTCAGGATGGTGAGTGGAGAGAAACTTGCAGGCCTTTGTCTGCTGCAGTTGTCCTTCTAAGTGGTGATGGCTATACATTTGGAAGTTTTCTTTTGAAGGAGCATTGGTGAATTTATGCATCACATCTTGTAAATGTGTACACTGCTATCCCAGTGCATCACTGATGGAGTAGTGGTGTGTCCGGTGCCTTAGTCAATACAAATGGTCTGACCAATTTAATTACTTTTTTAACTGTGACAGCAGAGTGGCTTGCTGGAACATTTCAGAGAGCAGTTAAGGATCAACCACATTGTTGTGGGTGTGGAGTGACATGTCGGCCAGACCAAATGAGGAAAACAGGTTTTTCTTTCTGAAAGGAGATGAGTGAACCAGATGGGGTTTAAATATTAATTGACAATTGTTTCATGGTCAACATTAGGCTTTTAATTTTAGATTTTTATTGAATTTGAACATTACAACTTACTATACCAGGATTTGAACCCAGGTCCCCAAAACTCCACATCTATCTGCCAGTGCAGTGACGAGTTCAAAAGATTATCCTCATATGGTGATGCATCCAACCAAAAAGGTCACCATAATTTTCTTCAATGCTCTGATGTTGGTGGTTTAAGAAAAAGAGTTTCTGTATCGCTTTGTAGTATTCCTTTTGGAGTGACGGAGTGCAAATGTTACATGAAGGCATGGTTATAGTCAGCAGGCCTTGAATTAGTGTACACTTAGTATCTGGCCCCACACATGAACAATAGGAACTCAGCAAATTTGAAAATGCAAGCTGAGAAGGGTTCAATGGCAACAGTAGAGGAAGAAACTGTCTCAAGTTTTATGAGAAGGAAAAAAGTCTGTATTACATTTGTAAATTACTGTTGAGATGGAGCCTTCTAAGTGACATTAATGTGATTTAAAGCCAGGATTATCAAACAATATGTGTCCGATTTCTAGTCTAATATACATCTGGGCTTGATTTCCTGTCAGACCATTGGATTCAGAAAACTTTCAGATCTTTTGGAAAATGGAAGTTGTATCTTTTGGGCACCTGCTCTTGCTTAGAACAGCATGCATGTGGGTGTTGATGTTGTCCTGCATTCCTTGTGAGTTTATTGTCAATGGAATGCAAAAATAAATTGATGGATAATGTGATGGATGATCCCGGTCTCATTACTTCCATTACAACCTATCTGAATTTACTCTATTTTGTTGAAGTTACTCTATAACTATCTTACAAATTTTTGGAGCAATGGAAAGGAATGACATACACATTTCATTCAATTTCAAATAACAGAACTGTTGTCACCAGTTAAGGAGCAAACACTGAACTATGAATCCTCAGATTCCATCCCAATGCTTTGGCAGTCAGGAACTCCATTACCTAAGGTATCTGGATGCCAATGTATGTGCCAGTGTTTCTGAGCTGAGACAGAAATTTACATCTAAGAATCTGATCAGTGTTACATGCCATCTTTCAAATCTTCATTCAAAAGTGGAAAACACGAAAGGCCTAAATTTGACCAAGTTTCTGTGAAGCCATGTTTTTGGGATTTTGGGCATTGATGGCTGGGCCAGCATTTATTATCCGTTCCTGGGTGCCATTGAGAAGTTGGTGGTGAGCTGCCATCCTGAACAGCTGCAGTCCATGTAAGTAGGCCCACAATGCCATTAGAGGGAATTCCAGGATTTTGACCGAGCAGCACAGAAAGAATGGTGATAAATTTCCATGTCAGGACAGCAATTGGCTTGGAGAAGATCTTGCAAGTGATGATGTTCCCATGTGTCTGCTGCCCTTGTCCTTTTTAGATCTAAGCGGTTGTGGGTTTAGAAGATACTGTCTAAGGAGCGAAGGCGAATTTATGCAGTGCATCTTGCAAACAATACAGACTGTTGTTACTGAGCATTGGTGGGAGAGGGAATGATCACTTGTGGATGTCCTGGATGGTGTCAAATTTCTTGAGTATTGTTGGAGCTGCACTCATCCAGGCAAGTGGGGAGTACTCCATCGCATTCCTGACTTGGGCCTCATAGATGTTGAACAGGCTTTGGGGAGTCATGAGGTGAGTTACTCACGGCAGTATTCTGAACCTCTGACGTGCTCTTGAGTAATTGTATTTATATGGTGAGTCCAGTTGAGTTTATGTTTAATGATAACCCAAGGATGTTGCTCGTGATGTCGACACCATTGAATGTCAAGGGGCGGTGGTTAGATCGTGTCTGATTCAAGATGGTCATTGCCTTTTATTCATGTGTTATGAATGTTACTTGCCACTTTTTTCAATCCAAGCCTGGATATTGTCTAGGTTTAGCTGTATTTAGACATGGACTGCTTCAGTATCTGAGGAGCCGCGAAAATGCTGAATGCTGTGCAATCATTCGTGAACATGCCCACTTCTGGCCTAATGATGGAGGCAAGATCATTGATATAGGAGCTGAACATGGTTAGGCCTAGGGATGATGTTGACTGTCAATTTTCTCATGGTTTTCTGCATAGATCCAGTTCACTATTCACTATAAGCAAGACAATAGGTGCACTGGAAGCTCTTTATGACAGAAGAATGACTTCATCTTCCAACTTCCACATATGTGCAATCACAACAGTCTTTCCATCCAACAAATATTGCTTTCTTTCCTTGGCCAAGGTGGAGGGAGAAATGCTCGTCAGGACTCAGGAAGAATTGCTTGCTATTTTTGAAAAGACCATTTAAAATTGCAGCAGGAGAAAACCTCATTAAACCTCATCCAAAAGATGACACCTCTAACAATGCAACACTATCTCACTGAAGCGGGGTGTCAATCTCGGTTTGTACTCAGACTTGAAAACTGAACTCACAACATTGTATGGTGAGAGAGCAACCAAATACGCCAAGCTGACATGGCTTCTTATGGATTGAAAACTACAGAAGAGAAACATTTAGGATATTTACAAAATCCCAACAAAGATGGAGGGATGAACTTGGCCAACATTACAATTTTCAATTTCTATCCAGTGAGCCTATCCCCAACGTGTTCTTGTGTTTGCTGAGGACATATTTGCCATGAGCTGTGTTGCTAACCCCAGGTGAGAAGACAAATGGAACTTCAAATGAACTGAATAAAGTGATCGTACATTTGGAACCAAGTTTCGGCACAAGTTATCATTCTAAGTGAATAACAGGAAAAGCTCACAAAGGTGAAACCTCTGTTACCTTGCGGTGTATAAGCACCTTTGTTCTTTCAGCAGAAATGCACACATGAGAACAACTCCTGCATCTCTTGTCAGACTCAAAGGACAAGAACAGCAAATAATACAACAAAAGAAATACAACAATGCTCCAATTAGTACGGAGGTTTGAACCCACTTGGGATTTGTTCAGTACCTAATTATTAGGATACTACAAGTAAATAATAGTAATTAAAAAATCTTCTAAATTAGTTTTTCCACACCTGCTTACTACTCAATTAGTTGGTGGTCTGCAATTTCAGTAGCTTCCAAATTATTCAGTGCCTGCTGAAGCATGTCCTGCATTAATCGAGGAATTGATAGGAACCTATTCAGAATCTGAATTTCAATCGTATTTTGTGACAAATAATGTTTACAAAAATTAGATGTTTGGAAACCATCCTGTGTTCCGGAAAACCTGAAAAAATGAAAAGGCTATTGTAACAACATAGACCAAAGCACTGGAGGATGATTGTTAAGGAGGAATAATCTGGTTCAGTGTTGTTAACATATACTGCTCGACAGTCTTTTCCTGTCTATTGAACAAATGCTATTTCACTAGTTTTCAAATATAATTAACTATTCTTACAGCCATTTTTTGCCTCCAGCCTCTAATCTTCCTTTGTTGTAACCTGTTTTATCTTGTTTAATTTTATTGGTAGTGTGATCAGTTGTTCAATAAACCTTCAGCATTTTCTCCCCTCCAAATACATACATCCGCTGTGACCTTAAAATGTTAAAATCATGGAAATGATTACAATATAGAAGCAGTCCATTCAGTCCACTACATCTGAGCTGGCTCTTTGTTGGAGCAGTTTCAAAACTAACTTCACTGTCCTTCTTTCTCCCCTGAATTTTGTACCTTGTTTGGCTTCAAATTAATCTTTAAAAAATGAAACGGTCTCTCACGGAGCCACTCCCCCTGGCCAGAAGTGGGCACGTTCACAAATGATTGCACAGCATTCTATGCTCTATGCATCCCTTCTCAGAACCTTAAACTGGAGAACCCCACCCCTCCATTCGTCTCTCCCTCTCTCCTCACCCTTTCTCTTCACTCCCACATCATCTGTTTCTTCAATGATCTCTTTTGCCAACCCCGTCTACCACTTTTCTCCTTCCAGCTTCTTTTAGTTGTCTTTTCCATCTTCCTCATACTTCCTCTCTCCACACTCCATCTTCCTAAAGCTTCTCTCTCTCAGTTGCAAGTTCCCATCCCTGCTGCACTTCTCTTGTATCAGTATTCTTATCCCTCAAGCATCCTGTTCATTCCCTCAATATTTCCCTCCATCCTTGTCTTTCCTTCATTTCCCTTCCTTAATCTTTGTCTCCCCTCCTCAGTCTCCCATTTCTGTCTTTCAGTCATACCTCTGTGAGTCTTCCTTTGGCCTCCCCCAGTTTTCCTTGATTCTGCCTTACATTTCCCCTCTGAGCTTCTCCCAGTTTTTCTTTCTCCTTTCTCATAGAGTCATACAGCACGGAAACAGACCCTTCAGTCCAACCAGTCCATGCTGACCATAATCCCAAACTAAACTAGCCCCATCTGCCTACACTTGGCCTATATCCCTCCAAACATTTCTTATTCATGTACCTATCCAGCTGTTTTTTAAATGTTGTAACTGCACCCACACCCACCACTTCGGCTGGAAATTCATTCCACACACTCTGTGCGTAAAACAGTTGCCCGTCATGTCATTTTTAAATCTTTCTCCTCTGACCTTAAAAATATGCCCCCCATCTTGAAATCCCCCAACCAAGAGAAAGACATCTGGCATTCACCTTAACTTTTCCTCCTCATGATTTTATAAACCTCTGTTAGGTCACCCCTCAACCTCCTCCGCTCCAGTGAAAAATCCAGGCTCTCCTATATAACCCAAACCCTCCATTCCCAGCAACATCCTGGTAAATCTTTTCTGAACCCTCTCCAGCTTAATAATATTCTTCCTATAACAGAACTGGAGACAGTACTCCAGAAGAGGCCTCACCAACATCTTGTACGACCTCAACATGACATTCCAACTCCTATACTCAAAGATCTGAACTGTGAAGGCAAGAGTGCTAAATGCCTTCTTAACCACCCTGTCTACATGTGATGCAAACTTTAAAGATATATGTATCTAAACCCCTAGGTTTCTCTGTTCTAAAACACTACACAAGGCTACTTTTAATTCTGTAAGTTCTACCCTTGTTTGTTTTACCAAAATTCAATACCTTACATTTATCCAAATTAAACTCCAACTGCCACTCCTCAGTCCATTGATCTAAATGATCAAGATCTCTTTGTAATCTGAGATAACCTTCTTCACTGTCCACTATGCCACTATATTTTGGTGTCATCCGCAAACTTACTAACCATGCCTTCTATATTCTCAGCGAAATCATTTGTATAAATAACAGACAAAAGTGGACCCAGCACCAATCCCTGTGGAATACTGCTGGAAACAGGCCTCCAGTTCAAAAATACAATCCTCCACCACCACTCTCTGTCTCCTGCCATTTAGCCAATTTTATATCCAATTGGCAAGCTCACCCCGAATCCCATGTGATCTGATTTTAGTCAGACTCACAAGTCTATAGTTCCCAAGCTTCAGAAACATCCCTTCAGAAACAAAAGCATTTCATTAGCCACTCTCTAGTCATCCGGCACCTCACCCATAGTTACAGATGATACAAATATTTCGACAAGGGTCCTTGTAATTTCCTCCCTAACTTCCCGCAATATCCTGGGATACACTAGATCAGGTGCTGGAGATTTATCCACCTTTATATTTTTAAGGCCTCAGCACTTCTTCTTCTGTAATGTGAACTGTTCTCAAAACATCAATATCTATTTCCAAGTTCTCTAGCCCCGTTTTCTTTCTCCACAGTAAAAACCAATGTGAAATATTCATGGAGTATCTCTCCCATCTCCTGAGGCTCAACACAAAGAAAACCTCTTTGATCTTTCCAGGGGCTCTCTTGCTCCTAATATACTTGTAAAACCTCTTTTGATTATCCTTAACCTTGTTGGTCAAGGCTGTCTCATATCCCCTCTTTGCCTTCCTGATCTCCCTCTTAAGAATGCTCCTACACTGTTTATACTGTTCAAAAGATTCATTTGAATCCAGTTGTCTATATCTAATATATGGTTACTTTTTATTCTTGAATAGAACCTCAATATCTTGCCTCATCCATTGTTTCCTAATCCTCCCAGCCTTACCTTTCACTCCATAAAGACTCTGAGCTCTCATTATCACACTTTTGAAAGCATCCCATTTATCAGACCATCCCTTTACCTGTGAACAGTCTACTCCAATTAACTTTTGAAGGTTCTGTCTCAAACCATTAAAATTTACCTTACTCCAATTAAAAAGTTTAACTTTTATGGAAGGCTTATCCTTTTCCATAACTATTTTAAAACTGATAGAAAGCGTCTGCTTTGAGGTCTCTGGTGAAGTAACCAATGACGAGCCCCAATGAAGCCCTCAATGATGTTCCAACTGGAGGAAAATGACAGCTTGTTTTAAAGAAGATGCTATTGATGCCTTTCATATTTTTACTTTTTCTGAAAAGCACCAAGTCTTGCTTGGCTCAGGTTCCAATGGCAGCTCTTGGTTGCTTTATCTGACTCATAAGTGTTGGTAAACTATTTGGGAAAACAATGTCACAAAATAATCCTATCTTTGGTTGACATCCACAAAGTTACCAGTTTGTTTCTGAAGCAGGCACAAGCCTGCTAGAAAAGTTAGTTTATGGCACTGATGCCATTAATACGACCACAACTGTGACTCCAATAGAAATTAGTTTACAGCACAAAGAAGTCTGTACGATAACAGGAAAATGCCTTGATCTACATGTTTATTCGAGGAACTATGAGGATGTTTAAAATATCCAAGTATCTGACGTGTAAAGTAAGCTGAATATGTCTTCAATGACTTTTTCTTCACTTCGAATTCATTAATTCAATTAACAACAGCAAATTGCATGTTTAAGTTGCTTTAGTTAGTTAGGGGAAGTGATGGCCTAGTGGTATTATTGCTGGATTGTTAATTCAGTGACCCAGGAATGGTCTGGTGACCTGGGTTTGAAGCCCACCACAGCAGACAGTGGAATTTAAATTTTTAAAAAATTCTGGAATTAAGAGTGTAACAATGACCACAAATCCATTGTCTGGCCGACATGTGACTCCAGACCCGCAGCAATGTGCTTGACTCTTAACCACCCTCAGGTCAATCAGGGATGGGCAGTGAATGCTGGTCTAGCCAGTGAAGCCCTCACCCTGTGAATCATCATGTTAAAAAAAATTCTGATTTGGGACTCTTTCATTCTATTGTGACTTCAAATGAAAATATTAAATTTCAAACTAAAAAATTGAAAAGTTGGATGTTGCTACACAAGAATATCATTTGCAAAGTGATGTCAGCAAGGAAGCCATGAAACACAAGAAGCCCTATTCAGTCAGAAGTAACCAAGCAAATGACCCAGCAATATGATTTCAGATAGCGCAGATGCTGTCTCAGCAACCATTCTGGGCAAGTGATCCTGAGGGCCCATCTGGTTTCCTGCTTATTGTCCATTGCTCCTTCTGCAGATTTTACATGATACATACAAATAAGGCACCCTATCTACCAGTTACTAGAAAACAGAGATTTACATTGTTACATTTACCAGTATTTAACAAGTTTCAGCATAATCTGAGCTGTTTCAAACTTACTTGACAACTTTCTGTGAAATAATTCTACATTTCTGTGCAAATGCATTCTGCAATGCCTGATCTTTGAACTATTTTCCAGTTCCCTCTTCCATGCCTCATTGGAACTTGACCCCACCATTCTAAAGCAATACATTCCAGATCCTAACTACTTGCTGCATAAAAATATTTTCCTCTATGTTGCCAATTGCTTCTTTTGCCAATTATCCTAAATCCATGTCCTTTTGTTCTCAATCCTTGCAACAATGGGAACATTTTTTTCTGAATCTACTCTGTGCAGACCTCCCATGATTTTGGACACCTTTATTAAATCTCCTCTCAATGTTTTATTCTGCGGGGAATGCAATCCTAACTTCTCCAACATATCTTCGCAACCAAAGTTCCTCATCCCTGGAACCATTCTTATGAATCTTATCTGCACCCTCTCTAAAGCATTCACATCTTTCTTAAAAGTGTGGCACCCAGAACTGGACGCAACATTCCAGTTGAGGCCAAGCCAGTCTTTGGTATATGGGTCTGAAATAACTTGCTTGCTTTTGTACTCTCTGTGCCGATTAATAAAGCCTAGAATGCTGTATATTTTTGTAATCACGTTTTTGACTTGCAATGATGCCACTTTAAATTATTTGTACACCTGGGTTCCCCTGCTCTTCCATTTCGTTTAGAATTGTATCCATCAGTTTAAACTGTCACCCCTTGTCCTACCTATCCAACCTCTGAGCACCCAATTGTGCACAAGCTTGTAACATTTCCAATTCTCCAGTTCTCTGGCATCACCCTGATTTTAAGGAGTACAGGAAACTAAAGATCCTTGGCTGCACAATTTCCATTCTCTGTTCCTTCAGTATCTTCAGACGCATCTTATCCTGTACTATTGCCTGATCAACTGATCCAATATGACTGCATTATTAATTTAAAAATCAATTGTCTGAATTTCAAACACTTTTGCCATGACCTGCATCTTTTATTCCTTGGAAAAGGAATGTTGTGACATTGTTTGGTAAAAACAGACCTCAGATATGACCACTGACTCATGTATAAACCCCTTTTTTTGGTGTTTAATTGGCCCCACTTCTACTTTTACCACCATTTTACTGTTATATGACCATAGGTGGCTTTTGGAGTCCCTTTATTAGCTGACAGTCTTTTTTCAGGACCTCTGCTTTTCTTGTTTGCATCTTCAATTCCTCTCTGTACTCAACCTGGTTCTCACATCTTTCACTCACCTGCTATCAGTCTTAAGCGTACTAATTCATCTTCATTTTGACTCCTTTATCTGTTGTTGTTTAGGAAGCTCCAAATTTGTTTGGCTTGCCCTTCTCCAGCTTGGGAACTATACCTCGATATGGCTGATCTATCTCTTTGTTAGAAATAACTGATTGTTCACTTCTACAGTTTTGTCAACCAATGCTTGATTCTAATTTATTTATGACAGATTGATTCTTACTCCACTGAAGATTTCTCCAGTTAATCGTTCTGGATTACTCTGATTTTTTTCCTTGCCCTTCTTCGGAGACAACTAAATCGTCAGCAAATTTCAAAGAAATGTGAGAAGTTACTTAATAAATTTGGAGATACGCTTAGCAAGATATGGTGGAGTTATCAGGTGTAACTTAGTCAAGGTGAACACTGTAAGCATAAACAGCAGATTGTTAAACAGTAAGATCAAATAATTCAATTCGGATGCCCTGCTTCAGAGATACAACGTAAGTTGATTAGTTTGGCCTTAGAAGCCAGAGGCAACAAAATGAAGACCAAGACTTTTCTTCTCCCAATTAATAGAAAAGCTTTCATATTTCCTTCCATCTCAACAGGTAAAACATGAGCACAGTCCAAAACATGGAAGTAGCTTAGTTGATCTTGACATTGCATCTCTTTCCAAGAAGTATGGCAGCTAGATGGAAACTGAAAGTTAAATAGAACTAGTTGATTGTCAAGTGAGGCTGTGAATCCAACACGATTGCACCTTGGTGGGCATGGGGACACGAGTTGGTAGATTGTGGCCATGGAGAAAGCAGAAATTAATAATAAATGATAATGAACTGCCAGGCTTTGTTTACATTTTAAACCAGGCTTGATGTTGCCTGTTTTGTTAAGTTGAAACAGACAAAGTATGTGCTCATGTTCTCGACGTCTTTAAAGAACAAGGCCCTGTGTGTTAATGTGTGCAGCTTCTAGTGCGTGATTGCAACTAATAATACTCAATCGGTTGCCAGCATAATTCTTCACATGCTTAGGATTATCCAGCAAATGTTGTCTAATTGCAGAATCACATCCAACTTTGGTCACTGTGTTGCAAGCTTCATTGATGTTTGAAGGACCTTTGCTGTTGCTGTACTGGCCTGCGTAACAGCAATTACTGCACTTCACTGGAACTTGACAGATTGCAAATCACTTTGGGATAAGATTAACAACACCTTGAATAATATAGCGTTATGTCTGTAGTTGGGGTGCTGCTGCCACTTTAAGAGAGCTGGTGAGATGACCTGGGGGGGCAGAGCTTGGGCCCAGTTTAGAACCTGCTGTGGGAGTTGAGAATTGTTAATGAAGTGCTCCTGTACACAATTATCATTTGTCTACTTGGTACATAATTCCTAGTTCCAAAAGAAGCACCAGCATAATATGTAGCACTTCATCGGGAAAAATATCATAATGTGTTTCCCCAAAAACATAACCAGACAAAATGTAGACACTCATCAAAAGAAGAGATATTAAAAATTGGCTGATTCTCATCAAAGATGAGCACTCTAAGGAACAATTGAAAGGATAAAATGATAGTGGCAACTTGGAAAGTTTCAGCGAAAGAATATCAGAACATGGGTCCCAAAAGGTGAAGTCAAACCTGGCGTCAAGCAAAAAACATATGGGTGGGACCAATGCCCATGTGCCCAGAAGCGGAAGGCCTCCAGGAGATTATGGAAATTATGAAGGCCATCTTTCTTTTGTAAAAAGAAACATAAAAATTTTAAGTTAAGGTGCTGGGAAATCAGGAACCAATGTGGATCAGGATGATGAATGAACTAACATGGTGTGGTTGAGGATTGGTCTTCCTGAGAATATGAGAAGCTCAATATAAATTCAACCTGTTTCTCTTCATTTTAACATAAGCAATTAATTGGAATTACAAAGTTGCTGGACATCTAAAATTGTCATTTTAGCCTGGATTCAAATGTAAGGCTCGAGCCGAAAGGACAAATAACTTTGCATTGTGCTATCCAATTCATTTATTAAATCATTGTTAAACTATTATTCTTCAGTAAAAATAATCTCATAACTGAAGAATGTTTCCCCATTTAGCCAAGTGGTTTTTGAGTTTATTCATACTTGTGAGTCATGTACTTTCATCAAGAAATAAGAGATGGTGATGACTGCATAGAGGTTGTGATAACAGTTTGAGAAATATGTAAATCAGTAACTTCAAATCGGGAAGAAAGCTCTCCACTAATTGAACGCATACCTGTCACAAAGAAGGATAGCTGTTGGTGGGAAATCTCTCAGGCACAGACAATGCTACCTAGGCCCAATCCTGCTGCTTGATCAATTCCTTCCCTTCTATCATAAATTGAGAATTGGGGATATTTGTTGATATTGTGACTCCTCAGACACTAAAGCTAAGGCTGGGCAATATCCATGCTTGGCTGATAAATGTATTTTTAAAAATTCATTCACAGGATGTAGGTATCACTGGCATTGCCCATCCCTAATTGCCCAGAGGGCAGTTAAGGGTCAACCATGCATTGCTGTGGGTCTAGTGTCACATGTAGGCCAGATGACATAAGGATGGCATTTTCCCTCCCTAAAGGACGTAAGTGAACCAAATGGGTTTTTCCTGATAATGGATTCATGGTCATCATTAGACACTTAATTCCATATTTTTTGTTTTTATTGAATTCTAATTCCACAATCTACTGTGGTGGGATTTGAACCCAGGTCCACAGAACATTACCTGTTTCTACTTTAACAATCCCACAATAATACCACGAGGCCACCACCTCCCCACAAATGTTAAAATATTTGTGCCAAACATGGGCCAGTAATAATCATCTCGAAAAAGAGAGAATCTAAACATCTCTCTTTGACATTCAATGGCATTACCATGCTGTAGCAACATGCTGGGGGTTACCAGTGATCAGAAACTGAACTGGGCCAGCCATATAAATACTGTGGCTTTCAGAGCAGGTAAGAGGTTGGGAATTCTGCAGTGAGTAATGCACCTCCTGTCTCCCCACATCCTGTCAACCATCTGTAAGGCACAAGTTAGGAGTGTCATGGAATACCCTCCACTTATTTGGTTAAGTGCAACTCCAACTGAACTCAACCATTCAGGGGCTAGCAGAGGACTCGACTGACTACCGATCCACCACCCTGAATTTCATTTCTTTCACTGGTGGTGCACAGTGACAGAAGGATAAACCATTTACAAAATGCACTGCAATATTTCACTGAAACTTCTTTGTCAGCACATTCCAAAACTGTAAGCTCTGCCACCTAGGAGGACTGGGACAGCAGAAGCAGATGCATTGGAATACCACCACCTGCACCTTCTCCGCCCAGTCACACATCACCCTAGCATGGAACTATATTACTGTTGTTTCATAGTTGCTGGCTCAAAATTCAGGAATTCCTTGCTAATAGCACAATGGCTGTGCTGACACCAAATGGACTACAATAGGTCAAGTTTCCTGGTGGTGAACTACCACGTTCTCAAGAACAATGAGAGATGAGCAAATAGTGGCCGAGTCCCCTTAATCCCTACATGATATGAAAGAATCAGAAAAAAATGGACAAAGATTAAGGGAAGAGAAAAAATTCACCCATGATAAGGGCCTATCCTACTTTGCAACAAAAACTTGCATTTATTTTTTCTTAAACATCATAAAACTTGCTAAGACATTTCACAAATTCATATTTCATAACATTAAACAAAATTTGGCATCAAGGCAGAAATAGGAGACGTGAGGTCAGGTGGTCAAAAATTTGATCAAAGATGTAGGTTTTAAGGAATGTCCGAAAGGATGAGAGAGGGTCAAGAGGCGGAGAAGTTTATGGAGGGAATTCTTGAGTGTGGGACCAAAGCAGTTCAAGGCACAGTTACCAATGCAATTGAATTTTATGAATTTCAAGAAGCCTGAATTACAGGATTGCAGAAATTTTGAATGATTGGTGTTAATGGAGGTGAGAAATGTAGGAAGGGATGAGGCCAGGGTGGAATTCGAAAGTAAGGATGGGAATTCTAAAATTGGCAATTGCCTGGATAATTATCCAGGAAATTAGAACATCAGATGAGTGATTCTGCTTCTCCATAGGCCTTTATTAAACTCTGACTTTCAATTTAAGTCAGAGGCCTAGGTCTCTGTCTTAATTACCTGAATAGATCCCACCATCCGACTGACCCCCTGCCTGGACCTGACCTGATCCCCAAATCACCACTTTAAATCAGCAATTGCCCCCTAAACTGACATGGAAAATCCATCCTTTCTTCAGTAACATCTCATTATATTGCCTGTGGACAGAAATCGACCTGTGATTTTGTTGGCTCTTTCCCTTTGAGAAATATTTTGCTGTTTGAGAACGCTCCTTTCACTGTGCTATAATATATCATCTGTGGCTGATTCCACCAGGCATATTGTACAAATTAAAAATGCAAGTTAGGAATATGAGGACTGAATTTATTACAGTTTTAAAAGTCTTCAAAATCTGCTTGTTTTCAGCCCCCTCACTTTCTGATCATTTAATTCCTTTCGCATCACTGAGGTTCCCTTTATGTGGAAACTGGACTAATATCAGCCAGGATATGAACCCTGGAATGACAGCTGGCAAAATATCGACAAGTACTTAAGACATCGCTTTCTAACTATGGAGTGGTCAATCATGAACTCAGCTTAAGAGGCTACTCATTAAGTACTACCCGTTTTACTCTTTCTCAGGCTGAAATTCACACTCGCAACTTCCGTGAAACTGTGCCAACTAGACTAAAGGGGCTGATGTTTAGCTTCCAGTACAGGCTAATCTTTGACACAACAAGGATGACAGGTGCTTTAATTGTTGGACTGGGTGCAGAAAAAAAAGCAGGAGTTGCACTCCAGTGATCCCTATGTTGATACCTGGACACAGAGAGTTAAGTTATGAAGATAAATTGCTGAAATATGACCTAGAGTCCAATAAGTCGAGGAAATTGAGGGTGAGTTTAAAATTTTTATAGAATTTGAGAGGCTTGATAGGGAGCAATTATTTTCTCTGGTGATGGAATCAAGGATGGAACATGATAAACAAATTACAGCTCAGCCATTCAGGAATGAAATCAGGAAGTTTTTGAAACAAAGCTCAGCAGAAATTTAGAATTTTATTCCCCAAAAGTCAATGAATGCTGGGACAATGGACCTTTGAGATTAAGACGTAAGATTTATATACAGCAAGGGTATCATGGGTTAATGGAGCTTAGGCAAGACAATGGACTTGAAATGTAAGTCACCATGATCCAGTTGAATGACAGACCAGGTGTGAAGAGCTGGATGGTAATGATCCTACTGTTTACTAAGATACTAAGTCACTTTAGGAAAGAATGCAACTTGGCCACCAACATTTCCCATATATTCTTCCATGTGAAGAGTGCTGACTTCGTACTGGAGAGCAGGTGGCCCCTCCAGAACTTTCAGTATTTGAGAAAAACAAATTAAAAATATGTACAGAAAATAAACACACCAGGATGTCAGGCAGCATAAGAGAAGTAGCAAAGTAATTGTTTTAGGTCGGGACCCTTCTTCAGAACTGGGAAGGGGGAGGAGAGCTGGGAAATAAATAGGGGGAGGAGGGGTGGGGCTGGGGTAAGACAGGTGGGGTAGTGATACGTGAATGCAGGTAGGGGGGTTTGGTCAGTGGGAAGGGTACGGCGGATAGGTGGGGAATAAGACGGACAGGTTGAGTCAGGCCAAGGAGGAGGGGATGACAGAGGGAAACTTGAACATGGGATGAGGCCAGGGGTGGGGAGATTTTAAGATTCACCAACCTCCACATCCAGTGTATCATTCTCCGCTACTTCTGCCACCTACAATCCGACCCCACAACCAAAGAGATATTTTCCTCCCCACCCCTGTCTGCCTTTCATAGGACTGGTCATTCCGTGTCTCCCTTGTCCGCTCCACACTCCCCACTAATCCCACCACACCTGGCACCTTTCCCTGCAACTGCAGGAGGTGCAACCCCTGCTCCTACAACTCCACCCCTCACCTCCATCCAAGGCCCAAAACAAACTTTTCATTTGTGACAGGGGTTCACCTGTACATCCTCTAACATATCATATCCATTGCTCCCAATGTGGCCTCCTCTACATCAATGAGACCAAACGCAGACTCAGGGACTATTTCGTGGAGCATCTGCACTCTGGATATGACAATCGATAATGCCTTCTGGTCGGCAGCCATTTTAACTCCCCCTCACACTCCCTTGATGATACGTCCATCCTTGGCCTCCTCCACTACCATAATGATGCCACACACAAACTGGAGGAGCAACTCCTCATATTCCGCCTTGGGAGCCTACAGCCTGATGGCTTGAACAAAGAATTCACTCGTTTTAAAATCTCTCCATCCCTGGCCTCATCCCATGTGCAAACCTCCTTCTCATCCCTGCCTCCTTGATGTGACACAATTGGCCCATCTTCCTCCCTCCCTATCTGCCCCACCCTTCCCACTGATCAATCCCCACCACTCCCTCCTTCCATCCACCTTTCACCACCCCACCTATCTTTCCCCAGCCCCACCTCTCCTCCCTCTATTTATTTCCCAGCTCCCTTCCCCCTTCCCAGTTCTGAAGAAGGGTCCCGACCCAAAATGTCGACTTTACGGCATCTCTGATGCTGCTTGACCTGCTGTGTTCCTCCAGCTCCACACTGTGTTGTCTCTGACTCCAGTTCTTGTTATCTCTGAGTGACTTATAACACGCCAAGATGATGTCTTACACCTTCCTAATTGCTTTGAATCAATGTGATTCCACTTCATTGGAACAATCAGTTAAGGCCAGTGAAGGTGAAGGGGAGGTACGAATTTAAAAGCAGGCTTGAAGCAAGGCCTTCAGAAATTTCTCGTAGGGTCACTGAATGGCATTTAAATTTGGATTCACTTCGAGTTAAACTGCTTGGTATCATTTTGCGAATAAATAGCCATTTAGCCTCAGTCTGGATTAAATCAGAATTTAAAAGCTCTGTGTCAACAAGAGCCTTTGAAAAAAAATGAGTCTTGGTAATTCTGTAAAACAGGACAGAAGACAGCTCTAATAGGTTGCCTAAGGGGGTGCTGGTGTTTAACAGTCTCTTGTCAACTTACACATTGATTGAGAAAAGCAGCCTCTGTTGGCAACAGTTGTTAAGTAACATAAACAATAGCAGACCACTGGCATGTTAGGAGGTGTTGGGTTCCAACATTTCTCCGTGGGGAGCCTTTCCTCTCGAATTAAAAGAAGCTGTTCTGGGATGTGGTCCACACTGGGAAGGTCCAGAGAAACCTGACTGAGAGGGAATGCAAAGTAATTGTATGGAAATGCAGCACCAGGAAATAGGGACTTGGCACAGAGAAATATCTGAACTGCTGAGAGGTGTCAAAGATAAGAGTGGATAAGGTTACAAGCCAGGAGAATGAGGGGAAATACTTGAAGCCAAACAGCACAATGAAAGACAGATGTGTATGTTAGGTAGGGTTAAAACCAGTGCAGGTCCAAAGTATAGGACTTCAATAAATAAACCAGAGTGCATTTTAAACACGTGACAATTCAATCAGCTGAAAAACTCAACTCTTTTCAATTCAATGAATCCCTTGGACTACATTCAACAATAGTTAACCTCAATATTTTTGACATTCTATTCAGCTAATGAGACTTTTGTTCATATAATGGACTCTCCCCAACATTTCCTCTAAATTATGTCCCAAAAATAAAGCTTTTTCTACTTCAGAGACCTCGTGCAAACTTCAAAAATACTTAGGTAGAATGTAGCATGGATTAGATGATGACTGAATCTTCCTTCAACACCTTCCCGTGATGTGGAGATTCCAGGGTTGGACTGGAGAGGACAATGTCAGAAATCACATGACAGCAGGTTATTGTCCAACAGGTTTATTTGAAAACACAAGCTTTCGGAGCCTATCTCCTCCTTCAGGTGTTAGTAAGACAGGTAGTATCAGACACAGAATTTATAAGCAAAAGGTCAAAGGGTCACACAATCGATAAGGATGTATTCAACAAACCTGAGATCAATTAGAAGCAAAACCAGTCTGACTCCAAATGAACAGATTCTAAACAAGGCCTCTCACCTAACATGCATTGTCTGATCTAAAATGTCACCTCTTCTTTACACTGAGAAAACCTTTAGTTCTCTCAGGACAGTGACTTAAAAGGAATTTGGAGATTTACATGTACATATTAATCAATTAAAACCTTCTAACTGATTAAAGATTTAACTGCATCTCGGGTTTGTTTAATACACCCTGATCAGTGGTGTGACCCTTTGATCTTTTACTTATAAATTCTGGGTCTGATACTACCTTTCTCACTAACACTTGAAGAAGGAAAGAGGCTCCTGAAAGCTTGTGTTTTCAAATAAACCTGTTGCACTACAACGTGGTGTTGTGTGATTTCTGACATTGTCAACACCTTCCCATCATTGTGAATCCCTGTCAGCCTTACACCAGTGCCCTCTACTGGACAAATATGGCATATTCTATTTCCCAAACTGTCCCATAACATTCTGAAAATGACGCAATTTTTTCTCTAACCCCTGTGCTAGGACTCTATGACCACATTGGGTCAGTCTGAACTGATTTCACATCAGGATTTATTTGAACTGAGGAAATCCTTCCCTCTCGACTGAATCTGTTACAGGAAGCAATAGCTAATCAAGTCAAACAACAAATTGGAATTATATATGCAGTTTTACACAGTCAATTCAATGATACTTCACAGCAGAACAACAGAAAATAAATCTGTAGTGAGTTATGTAGGTACATATTCGGTTAGATGGTCAAAAGCGAGTTCAGGGAGTTTGGTTTTAAGAAATCTTAAGGGAAGAAAGAGATTGAGAGGTTTAGGGAAGGAATTCCAGAAATTAGGATATAGGCAGTTTAAAGCAGAGAAACCAGTGTGGAGAAATTAAAATGTGGGTCATGCAATAGGCTAGAACTGGAGGGAATTTTGATGCCATGTTAAATGCTTCAAGCTATGACAAACTATACCATGAAATGACGAGATACGATATGCTTATTACTTCACACACACCGACTTACTGATTTTAATCCTGCCAAAGTGAGAAGGCATTGCTCCAGAAAAAGGGATAAAAATGTATACTTTAAACCATTCAATACACATGTTCATTTCAGTTCCTTGTACCTGAGAGTTGGTGTCAACTATCATTGACAGTCACAATCTTGCCTCTGAATCAGAAGGTCATGGGTTAAAAAAAATCCACAAAATATATGTAGACAATTTAAGTCATAGTGAGTGAGTGCTACACTGTTGGATATGCGATGTTCTTGTTGGCTTGGTTAAGCTAAGGCCCATTTTCTCTCTCAAGTAGATGCAGAAGATACCATGCCAAAATTTTTCACTCAAACAAGAACAGAGGCATTGCTCCTCATGTCGAAAGCCAATATTTAACCATCAACCAGTGAAATAGATTTGCTGATCATTCCCACATAACCAAAATGGAAATATATTGTGCACAAATTTGCTGATGTGATTGGTAGGTTGAATAGTGGCTACAGTAAATTAGTCACCATAAATCTAAACAATAGTCACAGCTCAGAATACACAATGCCAACAAGCTGAGAGATTAAAGATGAACCAGAAAGTGACCTGAGGTGAGACCATGGTAGGGTGGTGAAAAAAATCAAAAGGAAAACCTGAAGGAGTTCAGAATGTCCAGTATCCAGTTCCTGGATAGTAATATCAATAAGGTGTTTCCTTTGCTGTTGCTTCAATACCAGATTTGTGCGATTGTAGCTATATGGAAATTCATGAGTTTGATCTTGTACTTGATCAGGACAGAGAGCCAACGCTGTATTTGGGTCCAATGTTGTGGAGATGCTAGTTTGGAACCGGGGTGGACAAGGTCAAAAATCAGAAAACACCAGGTTAAAGTCTGACAGGTTTATTTGAAAACGCAAGCTTTCGGAGCTCAGCTCCTTCCTCAAGCGTAGTGTGTGAGAGAGGGTGTCAGACACAGAATTTAAGAATTTATGTAAATTTTTGATTTTTGATCTGGGTCCAGTGTACTGGGTCTGTATAATGGCTGGCCTCAGGTTACTCTGTATCCAAACTAGTATGCTGGGTAATTTGATTTTCACTTTTCCCCTGCAATCTCACGAAGAATTTGATTCTGTTTGTGTGCAGTACCAGGCATACAAGCCATTTTCTAGTAATCCTCCCAAGAGGACAGCTTCCTCAAAAGCTCAAGAAGTTCAACACCAACCAGGACATAACCGCTTATTTGCTTGATTGTGTACTTCAGTATGATGCAGAGATGCTGGTGTTGGACTGGAGTAAACAGAGTCAGAAGTCACGCGATACCAGTTTACAGTCCAACAGGTTTATTTCAAACCACAAGCTTTTGTAGCACTGCTCCTTCGTCACCTGATGAAGCTTTTGATTTTAAATAAACCTGTTGGACAATAACCTGGTGTCATGTGACTTCTGACTTTGCACTTGGGTAGTGACAGTTAAGAGATGATCATTTTGTGTGCTTCACATCCTTACTCTACTCTACCCGTTTATGTTTTGTGAGGGTAATGATCCTCCAGCAGCAATGAGTGGGAAATGATCAGGAGCAGGAAATCTGACTGATAACTTCTCTCTTCCAGGCCCAGCCATTGATATTGACTGTTGTCTCCTAGGACCTGAGAAATCCACTTTACTTTAGATATATCTGCGAAGCTCAAAGTCACTCCTATTGTGATTAACAATAAATCTGATATCAAGTTAAAATATTTACTTTCTGCTGTAATTTGCTTTTTGAATTTTTCTCTGGAATTGAATTACAGAAACATTGATGAAACCACGTGGAAATGATAAATATCTGTATCAATGAAACAGAAATTGCCAGAATCTGGGGAATAAAAGGACTGTTTTCATTACATCGATCCATCTGCCCTTAAAGGGGCAATCTTGTACTCTTTTCCAAATGTATCCAACTTCTGGGCTTAACGGAGTAATATTTCTCAACAGGTGTTGCTAATGCACTGAATAAAATTGTAAAATTTAAGAATAAATGTAAAGATCCTCATCAAAATATTTCACAGAGAGTGCCATTAGACGTGAAAGCAACTGATGAGAAAATCGGTGTTTGCTTCCACTCAATGTTTCACACAAGTAGTGTCTGGGACCATCATAGCGACACATAGAATTATTCCTGCATCCTTTTCGCCAGCTGATCTTGAGAAAGACAAAGCAAAGAGCAGCAGGGTTAACTTTGTTGGGAATCCAAGGTGAAAGAGCCATAGAGTTCCATAATCAAGGGCAGTAATAGATTGGAATTGGCAGGAGGTGTGATGAGGTCAAGAATTATGGTGAATTCACACCATGCTGCCTGGTTTGAAAGCCTGTAGTTGGGAAAGAGGTACCACGAAGGCAAGAAATTCCATAGAAATGTGGTCCTGGGAATGAACAGGAGAGACTCCAATGTGTCTCACTTTCAACACAGTGAGAATGCTGAGAGGAGCAAATCTATGCCAGTAAATTTATCTGGGCTTTGGGAAAGCAAGAATTGAAGAGTGAGGGAAGTAATATCAGATAAGTCAGGAAACAGAAAGAGTAATTGAGATGAAGAAGTGTGGAGACTGCAGGGCAGAGGTTTTTTTTCCATAAATTAATTCATAGGAAGTGGGCATATATTGCCCGTTCCTGATTCACTTTAAGAAGGTAATGAGGAGCCATCTTTTTGAACTGTTGCACTCTATGTGATGTTGGTGCACCCACAAGACTTTTCAGGAATAAGGTTTGGATTTTGACTCAGCATTGATTATGAAATATCAAAATAGTTCGACATCAGGATAATGTGGGACATATTGGGAATTTGCAAGTGGTGGCCCTCCCATGTTTTTGTTATCCATTTTCATCAAGGTGGTCAATCCCAGGTTTGGGATGTGTCAAAGATCCTTTGTGGAGTTGTTGGAGTGGATCTTCTCGATGGGACACACTATTGCCACTGTGCAACAGTGGTAATGGGAGTGAATGCTTAAGGTGGTGGATGAGTTTTCAATCAAGTAAGCTGTTTTGTCTGGTTTGTGTTGAACTTCTTGAGCTTTTGAGGAAGCTGTCCTCTTCCAGGCAAGTTGAAAATTTATCGTATTTTTGAGTTGTGTCTTGTGACAGAAAGATCACTTCTCAGACAAGATATTTTACTTGAGTACTGTCGATGAGGACATCAACAATCTAAAAATTTACCTCAAAATTTTCATTTGTGAGGTGAGATGTCTATCCTGTCAGGGAGATGTGAAAGATCTCACGGGACCATTTCGAAGATGTAAATTATCCATTAACTGACCATTATCTTATTACTATCGTAGAACCTTTTTATGTAAATTTACTTCCTGCAATCCATCAATGACTGTGCTTCAATAATATTTCATTGACTGTAATGTGTTTTGGGACAGCATGGGGCCATGATGCGCATTACAGAAAAAATACTCATTCATTTCTTTTTGTGGAAATGCGGACCTAATTTGAAAACAGATCACTCAACACTTGTACCTTGAATATATTCGTGAATAACCAAATACATGCTCAGATTGAAGTGGGTCACTGAGTTAAGCGGAGAAACTAAGATTTATATTCTTATAATAATAAAACAAAGTACTGCAAAAACAGAGATTCTTGGGGAAACTCAGCAGGTCTGGCAGCATCTGTGGAGAGAAAACAGAGTTAGTGTTTCAAGTCTAGTGACCCTTCTTGAAGAGTTTCTCCAGCAATTTCTGTTTTAGTTTGCTTCAGCATCAGTAAACATTTGGTAGAGGTAATTCCACTGCTTTACTGGTATGCTAAGTGACTGTTTTACACTCAAACAAATGAGGATGACACATTGAAATTCCTTATCTTACAAGTGTCAGACTTGCAATTGCCACAATACAAACAATGTGGTACATTAGATTGACTCAAATCATTAGATTGACATGAATCTAAAAACAAAATTGCTCAACAATATTTTCTTTAAAGTCCAGTTATTTCTGACATATATGTTATTGTTGTAATAGTAAAGGTCAGGCTAAATATTAGCAGAAGGCCATCAATCCTAAAATGGGTTCGAAAGAAGGGAGCCCAAGGTTTGTCCTTTCAAATTCTTCCATGTTGCATCTTTACATCATAAAGCGCACATATTCTCACTTTGCAAAAGCTGTAAAAATGAACACTGAATAGAAGATCATTCATTCTCTTGAAACCTGTCCCGAGTGGTCTGATCAGAGCAATTAGCTATTTCAAACCAGCATGAAAATTAGCAACAGAAATCCTTGTATATTTTCCCTGCTAACACGGAGGAGAGAAGGAATGGGATGGGGGATACAGAGAGAAGAGGATGCACTCAACTCGAGTTTTACCATGAGTATATGAGAACTCAGCTAATCCAGCACAAATTTAGTCTGTATTGTTCGGCTCCAAAGTGGGTGGTATGTTTACCAATGGAGCCAGTGGATGAGAAGCAGACAAAGCATGTTTACTTTCACATATAAGAAAAAAAATCTGAAATTTAAAAAAAAATGATCCGGGTCTAAAACCAACCAAGGTCACAGAAAGATTGGGTGGCCCATGCATATCTCATGTGAATATATAGCAGCCAGAATTTACAAACTGAGTTTCTTTTTGTAATATTACTGGAGACATTAAGCAGATATCTAGTTATATTTGATGGCAGGTCATATGTGTAACACTCAGGTAGCCGATGGCTTGAGCAGATGTGGTATGTCTCTTGTCAGACAAAGTTAAGAAGACTGACAGGACAAGAAGTAGGTAATTTGATCTCCCGGTGATTAGAGCTGCCTCAAGCTGAGCTCTAAAGAGAAAATTAATCTTCTACGTCGTCAAATAATCCCATGACTTGCATCTAATGCAATAATAAGGCTGCAGAATACTTCGTTCACCCAGGCGATTCATATGAGGTGGGCTGCGTTACCCTGGGACTGGAGTATGAGAGATTCTGACAGTTGATAGACAGCTGAATTCTTTCCTGGGAGCACTGTCTGAAACAACGGGGCCAGATGGAAAATCACAGCTCATGTTTAATATTCATATTCAAGGAAGATAGAAGTCCCAATTCCCACAAACGTTTTATGGTTGCTTGCTGTGTATATTTTGTTCACCTCTCTTTGTCATTTTGCTCTGCTTTAACATTAGTACAAAGTCATGTTGCATGTCAGATAAATCTATATTTTTGTCTTCTTAAACTACCAACTCAACTTACATGCAGATACAAGATAAAAACTTCCAGAATATAATTTTCCAGTGCCAAAATGTTCCAAATGCAGCCTCTTTTTATTTGCCCAAGTCAACAAAAAAACATTTGCAGGAGTGGAGATGCTCTGCAATTTTGTGAAGATATGTATTCCCTCATGTTTAAAAAAGGTGTGTTGCATTCAACCAAAATACGGCATCTGAACATTTTGTTTTCAAAGACACCCATTGAAAGAAACTCCTGAGGTGGAGTAGCGATTCATTGTGACCAGGTATTTAAAGCTTCCTTTAGACCATGTATTTAACATTAGAGAACACTCTGTAGCTAGCATGGGGCACTGAATTGAACAGGAAATTAAATCTGAATGGTTCTCATTGTTGATAACAAATTAATCCCTGCTTTCAACATCCACAAACAACACAGATTTTTTTCAAGATTTATCTTTCAGTCATTTGTTTGTCGGTTGTGCGCATCACTGGCGAGTCCAACATTTATTGCCCATCACTAACTGCCTCTGTGGTGGTGAGCCAACTTTTTCATGCACTGTAGTTCGGGCAGTAAAGGTGCCTCCACAGAACTGATTGATATGGATTTCAAGGTTTTATTCACTACAGATGAAAAAAGAGTGATATATTTTCAAAGTCAGAAGGTGGCTGATTTGCAGGGGAGCTCATAAGTGGTGGTGTGCTCAGTTGCCCTTGTCCTGTTAGGTGGAAGCAGGTATGGAATTGGGAACTTTCATTCTTTCTGATATGATTTTTGATTTTATAGGACAGAAGTCAAAAATTTAAAATTTGCTTTTAATTTTAAGGGGTTGCCATCTGTCTACAAATAGCTCACAAGGTAATTGATTTTAAACAGAAATTTAAGTTAAAGAACAAGAATGTGACTGGAATCATACTACAGAGGAGATGTGAGCTCTTGTATAGGAGCCTCACACAGGTAGTCATGACATTGCCACGAATGATCTGACCGCAATTTCAAGTTTAAAAGCCTCACGAACTCATCTGTACTGCTTGTTGGATTGTAGTTTTCCACAAGATTGTGTTTCTATTAACATAAAGACAAGATTTTTTTTCACAATTGTTGGCGGGATTAAGTGGATGCATACATGATGAATGAAATTCAGAACAATGTTCATTCTTCATGATGCTGAATTATGTTCAACAACAAAATGTATTCCATGTAATGCTTCATCCCCCGTCAAATGCAAGAGCAGAAAACCAGAATCCACAGTAAAAATGTGAAACAGGGTGCAAGATTAAGGATCAAATAGTCTGTTTCTAAGCTAGGGACTCTATGCACTGAATCTTCCCAAATTTTGGCTAAGTATTATTTTTGTCACGTTTCGCTCCATGAGGCCTAATGTGTTTTCCCCTGGCAGCCACAGCGTAGATTCATATCTTAAGAATTAGGAAGAATACACATCCAAAATTGATCATTTAACCCAACTAGTCTCTGCTGGAGTTTGTATGTAAGTATCCTCCCATTCCATTAACTTCATCTCAGTGTTCCATACTTTGGATTCCATTTTTTCTCATGTATTCATAGAATTTCCTATTGCAGACATTTAAGCCATCTGCTCCTTTTAGCAGAACTTTTCACATTCTAACCAATCTTTAATTAAAGAAATCTCTTATTGTATTTTTATTTGTTAATAAATATTTATCTACCTCATATTTAGGCATACACTAGGGCCTTGGGAGTCTCCACACAACCACATCCTTGCAATGGTTAGTATTTCAAATGAGAAGAGAACAAAACTGGAAAGAAGCAAGTCACCAATTGAAGTTCTCAACATTTTTTAACAACTGACCACAGTCATGATTTTCCTGTAGATTGGATCACATCAAAATTCAATTGACAATAATTCTGTGAGCATGAGAGATTTTGGTCTCAGATCCAATATCCAGACCGCCAGTTATTCATTTTATCAAGGACTTCTGGCTGATGTTGCAAGGTGACCAAAGTTTGCTCAATGATGCAACAGTGATTGAATTTCCAAATGAAGCTTTTCAATTTAGTTCATTTGTTTCAGCGGACCTGAGTTGGTAGCACTCCCAAATCTGAGTTAAAGGTTTTAATTTTTTGAGTCCTGCTCCAGGGCTGAGTATGGAAGTGAAGTGTTTTTCCAAAGCAGTAACAACAGAGTACTTCAGGTGAGAGACACTAATTGAAGGTGAGTTTAGACTTTTGGCACAGTGATAGTGTTGCCACCCCTGGACTAGGAGGCCTGGATTCAAATCTTACCTGCTCCAGAGGTGTGTAATAACATCTTTGAATTGGTTGATCAGAAAAATAGGTTTAAGTGAGTAGATTATTGTGAAATAAAAGCTGCTTGATGGCACTGTCGATGACACCTTCCATCGCTTTACTGATGATTGAGATGAGACTGATGATCAGTAGTTGACTGGATTGGATTTGTCCGGCTTTTCGTGTATAGGACATAACCGCGCAATTTTCCACATTGTTAGACAGATGCCAGTGTTGTAACTGGACTGGAACAGCTTGTCAGCGGGAGTGGCAAGTTCTGGAGTGCAAGTCTCCAATATTATTGCTGGAATGTTGTCAGGGCCCATAGCCTTATACTGATGTATAATCTAACCAGAACTTGATATCACGTGGTGTGAACTGAATTGGCTGAAAGTGGAATCTGTAATGCACAGTACCACTGGAGGAGGCCAAGATGGATCATCTACTTAGCAGTTCTGGCTGAAGATTGCTGCAAACACTTCAGCCTGATCATTTGCACTGATATGCTGGGCTCTTCCAACATTGAGGATGGGGATATTTCATAGAATCCCTACAGTGTGGGAACAGGCCATTCAGCCCAACAATCCACACTGCCCCTCTGAAGGGCATCCCACCCAGACCCACCTTCCCACCTCCCATGTCTAACCCACCTAACCTAAACATCCCTGGACACTATGAGCAATTTAGCATGGCCAATCCACCTACCCTGTACATCTTTGGACTGGGGGAGGAAACCAGACCACCGATATGAAACCCACACAGACACAGGGAGAATGTGCAAACTCCACACAGACAGTCGCCCAAGGGTGGAATCAAACCCGGGTCCTTGGTGCTGTGAGGCAGCAGTGCTAACCACTGAGCCACCATTCCACCCTAATTTGTGGAGTCTCCTATTCCAGTGAGTTTTTTAATTGTCCACCACCATTTATGACTGGATGTGCCAGGGCTACCAAGCATAGATCTGATCTTTTGGTTTTGGATTGCTTAGCTGTGTAAATCATAAGCCCAGTTCTAATTTTTCTTTTTGTTTCAATTTAAACCATTTCAAATCTTCCATCAACAATTTTGGAACAAGGCTTTGGAATTTTTAAAGGTATTTTTGTTGACTGAATATCAGATTCCAGGGATGGGTTTTCAACCAATTTAAAAACAATCTGAATGTAAAAACATGTGAATGAGCAGGACAGCCATACTCCCGATGGCCTTGCTTTGCCCGGGTGGTCACAGCTTAAATTTAACATTTGACCATGAAAGGTTGAGGTAGAAAATGTTGACTCTGCTCCTGGGAACAGCATAGCTCATTCGTCCCACTTTAAACAGAGGCACAGGGAAGATGTTAAACTCTATCTCCTTGAAAGTCTGCTTTCCACAGTAATACTGGTAGAGACCTGAGTAGAAGCATATTATAGATGGCCTGAAAATATTATGGGACAGCGGAAGGTAGAGAGGAGGTGGACATGACCAGATTTAACTTACAAAATTAAAAAGAAAATTCAACTTTACCAGTGGGCTTCTCTCAGCCAGGATACATTTACTTTGGTCCATTTTCAGCATTCACCCCAGTGAACCCATTTCAATTTCTGATCATGTTGCAGTGAAGCACCTCGGCACATTTTCCTCCTTTAAATGAGCTAAATAATTCAAGCTGTTGTTCTAAATTAGGGTGAATGGAGAATGAAGATGTGAAACTATTGTCCTACTTTCCCTGTTTTTACCTCCAGTATTTTGCTGGTCCTCACTGCAACTCTGATATATCCTAAATAAATTAGGAGATATGGAGTGAGCTACTTTAGAATTGTTCAGTGTAGTGCAAAATAGGGGAATCATACACACCTTAAAGCTACTCCTTTAATCAAGCTCTGGTCACCTTTGTGACTCTGAGTCAATTTTTTTGATCACTGCGTTGCTGAAGCCCCCGTGACTCTTCACAACATATTGCATTGAAATAGCATTATGAAGTTATTATTATTGTGACATGATGCTCGGAAATATCCTAAACTAGAGATCATGTAATATAATCATTATTGAAGACTAACTTCATAATATTTCATAATGTGAGACAACAGTTGGAAAAATATACATTTGTTATATTTGGAGATGTCTTTTTTTTAATTTTACTTGCTGTCACAATGGCAGGCAGGTATGTCTCCTACATCAAGATGAAATATGTGATCATATTCATGAATATGAAAATATACTTGCAGTCATTTGGCCTCTCTGATTATTTGCAACGTACGGTATTGCCATTTTGGAAGTGAACCAACTTGCATTTTCCAAACATTTTGTCGCCAATCCCTTTTTTATCCCTACCTTTTTGTGGTGCTGATTTCTGCAATTTCCACAGGGACCTTTCAGCATTGGGGCATTAACCAATTGTTTGTTTTTCTGCAGCAAGCCCAGTCAGTGAGCAAAAGCAGGCTATTCAATTCTAGAATTCAACCACAGGCCTCAAGCTCTCAAATTCCCTCTCCAAGCAATATACTTCTCCTTGAATATAGTCCTTAAAACCAACCTCTTTTACCAAGCTTTTGGTCATTGAATCTCTGTATACTCTTTGACGTGCTCTCAAATTCTGTGTAATGGTCCTGTGAAGGGCTGTGAGATATTTACTTTGAAGGAATTACATAAATGGAACTTGTTGGTTTTGGAAAAGCCCGATGCCATGCTGTTTCAAACTTACAGTCTCTCCCTCTTGCACACACACAAATACATACTTGACAACATGATCATCACCTGACATTTGCATCAACTTTTCTCTCTCAATGGGCTGTAGAAGGGGAGACTAATCTTATCATATTTTTTACATTGCCATGAAAATAAGCAAAGTCTATACAGATTGAATGTGGAACCTTTTTAATATTCATTTCTGGGTGACAGAAGGCATTGGCAAGGCTTGCATTTATTTATCAATTTGCCTTTAACTGACTGGCTTGCTGGCCATTTTGGAGAACAGTTTCTGGGGTGGATCTAGAATTACGTATTGGCCAGGCTGAGTAAGAGCAGCAGATTGTTTTCCCTAAAAGACGTTAGTGAACTTGACAGATTTTGATTTGTTTTGACTGGAGCAGAATATGCTTGGAACTTTTGAGAATTAAAAGCCACTTGTGTCCTTCTTGATTTTTCAATACGTTTTGAGGAAATTGAGCAATGTTCACAACAAAACAGGAACAGTACATTTGGGGAAAACATTTTACAACACAGATGATGCCACAATTTGGGTAATTTTGTCACTCCCCAGAGTATTTCAAAAAATTCAGTAATTGAGTGCCTTGCATCATTTCATAAGCTGGGCTTGAGGCTCCGGTGTTTAAGTTTTCTTGGTTATACTCTAAGATTTGTCAAGATTACTGCATGCATGACTGAAGTAATGTGCAAGATTTGCAAATATTCTAATGTATTCGGGTGCCAGGGTTTGGTCAAAGTTGGGTGGTGATAGGAGAATCTCCCAGGCTGCATGCAAACAAAACTAAATGGCTATCTCTGGAACAATCAGACACAAAGCAAGTTTGTTTCCTCAACCCTTCTCCGTCTTTCAGGTTCTGATTTCAGTTTGTCCCTCTTTAAATACATTATTATGCTATGATATTGTTATCTGGTCCTTAGTTCTACTTTAGCCAAAGCTTTATACGTAAGAAGCTACTGTGATTTAATCAAGGTAGCAGAAAATAGCATCTGGGTCAAAAGAAGCTTGAAAATATTTTCTTTCACATCTCTTAGCTTCCTTTGCACAAACCAGGAGGAATAAGAATGTGGCTCTTGGCCCTGCAAGGAAAGTTGAGTTATCCGCTTGACCTGGACTTGCCCATTTCCACTTTCCTAAGTGGTGGAAGGTGCAAGAACAGTCTTTTCCAGCATCTCTCTCTCTCCCATCTGCTTTGGACTTTCAGGCAGTGACTGACGGGCTAGTGCCTTCGCTACTGAGGTCAAGAGGATTTGCCTTTGTCACCTGGCAGACCTCAAATCAGACATTCACACCTTCTCACTCACACATAGGACCACAACTTTATTTGCCCTAATTTTCATGTTCCAAGCATAAAATTGTCAATGTATGCAACAAATTGCTTTTCCTTTCAAGGCCAAAGGGACAGCTTTCAAATCCAAGTGAACGATTCAGACAATAGAACTGAATATAAAAGGAGATGGATCAGAGCAAGCTGGCAGAACATGACCTAAGCATGAATGTTTCACACACCATCTCCTCCCGATAGCTGCACTGTTGTTGGCATCTTCTTGTCTCTGCCATCTGCTCTGGACTATTGCTACAACTGAGTGGCAAACCTCAGAGGAACAAGGTAAACAAGGAATCATCTCATGGAATTCCCTTGTTGCAGGAGGCCAACAGTCTAATCCAGGGATTTATTTAAGTTTCTATTATTTCATATAAGAAGACTGTTACTAAAACAAATCCAACAGGGAATTTGTCTTCATTTTCGGGGGCAAAATTTCCTTAGGTACAGCAGTGAGTAACACTGCAATGCAGTTTGTGAAAGCAGTCTGTGTGATTTAATTAGGTGACATCCAGCCAAGTTTGAATTCAATAGGATTTTTACTAAATGAAAAACATTGACTTGGAATTTTCAAGCGCGTCATTTAGGGTGTCACAGAAGGTATGTAATTGTCTCTCAAAGTTGAGCAGGATTGTGGGGAATGAACTATAAATGTAAAAAGGGATATAGATATTGGTGAGAATGCAATATGATAATCCCAAACACCTGAAAGCAAAAAAAACCCGAATAAATCAGAGAGTATCCAGGTTAATTTGACGTTTCAGGGAGAAGGGGAAAACTCCAGTTTTCAGTCAGTATTCATCACCATCTTCCAAGGCTTCAAATAAACCATGGATTTCCTAC
>JAHRHZ010000003.1:8260648-8300499 GCA_024137785.1 Ginglymostoma cirratum
GTAGGAAATCCATGGTTTATTTGAAGCCTTGGAAGATGGTGATGAATGCTGACTGAAAACTGGAGCCAGCCAAGGATGCCCACATCCCACAAATGAATAGAAAAAAATTTGATATTGAAGGAGGAAGTTTTAGGTATCTCAAATTGCATTATTATAGACAAGTCCCCTGGGCCAGATGGAATCTATCCCAGGTTATTGGGATAGGCAAGTTAAGAACTAGCTGGAGCATTAGCAGATATCTTCACATCCTCTTTGACCACTGGCAAGGTTCAAGATGACTGGAGATTAGCTATGTTGCTTCATTGTTTAAGAAAGGAAGCAGGAATAATCCAGGAAATTATAGGCCAGTGAGCCTGATGTTTGTGGTGGGGAAGCTCTTGGAGAAGATACTGAAGAACAAGATATATGCACATTTGGAAAAAAATGGACTAGTTACTGACAGGCAGCAAGGTTTTGTTTGGGGAAGGTCATGTCTCACCAACCTGATTGAAGTTTTTTGAGGAGGTGACAAAGATAATTGCAGAGGAATGCGCTGTGGATGTGGTTTACATGGACCTTAGTAAGACATTTGATAAAGTCCTACGTGGCAGATTGGTACAAAAACTCAAACGACATTGGATTCGTGGTGGTCTGGCTAGATAGACACAAAACTGGCTTGGTCATAGAAGACAGAGGATAGCGGTGGAAGGGTGTTTTTTCAGAGTGGAGACCCGTAACTAGTGGTGTTCCACAGGGATCGGTCTTAGGTCATCTGTTGTTTGTAGTATATATAAATGATCTGGAGGAAAATGTGGGTGGTCTGATTATTAAGTTTGCAAATGACACGAAGATTGGTGGAGTTGCTGATAATGCTGACCACTGCAAAAGGATACAAAAGGATATAGATACATTGGTGACTTGGGCACCAGAAAAGGCAGATGGAGTTTAATTCAGACAATTGTGAGGTGACGCATTTTGGAGGATCAGATTTAGGTGTGAATTATACTATAAATGACAGAACCCTTCGGAACGTAAACATACAGCAGATCCACAGTTCCCTAAAAGTGGCAACACATGTGGCCAAGGCGATTAAGCAGGTATATGGCATGCTTGCCTTCATCATCCAGGGCGTGGAGTACAAGAGTTGGCAAACCATGTTGCAGCTATATAAAACCCTCATTCCACCGCATTTGGAGTATTGCGTGCAGTTTTTGTCGCAACACTATTAGAAGGAAGTGGAAGTTTTCAGAGATAGTGCAGAGAAGGTTCACCAGGATTTTGCCTGGACTTGAGGGCATTGGTTATGAGGAAAGGTTAAAAAGACTAGGATTGTTTTCACTGGAAAGATAGCACCCAAGAAGAGACCTGATGAAGGTCTACAAAATTATGAGAGGCATAGATAGGGTGAATAGTCAGAGGCTTTTTCCCTGGGTTGAAGTTTCAATTACAAGGGGGCACAGATTCAAGGTGAGAGAGGGCAAGTTTAAGGGAGATTTGCGAGGGAATCTTTTCCACGCAGAGAGTGGCAGCAGCCTGGAATGCACTGCCACAAGAGGTGGTGGAAGGAAGCACGTGGGTGACATTTAAGAGGCATCTGAATGGTTACATGAAAAGAGAGGGAAGAGAGGGATATGGACTGAATAAGGGCAGAAGGTTTGTTTTTTAGTTTAGTTAGGGCATGATGATCAACACAGGCTTGGAGGGCCGAAGGGCCTGTTCTTGCGCTGTACTTCTCTTTTGTTCTTTTGCTGTAGCTATGCACAACTAACTGAAGGTCTATTTGGTTCTCAACAAACAATTTTGATGAAATGAGGAAAATTAGAGCAATTTACAAGTGCCCTACCAAAAGGTAGCATGACCCTTATGAAAATTTGTCACAATCCATAATCTGCACCCAGTTTGATAAGGCTGCTCTTTGGCAGTCTGAACTGGATATTGTGGCAGAAATGGTAAATGGTAAATCTGGAGCTGAATGGCTGAAAGTTGTAGTGTTCTACATTGTCATGATTATTGTTTGAGTTTTTGAACCAGCGTTTCACAACAGATGGGGAGGCAGTGATCTCCAGTGACCAGCTCGACATCATTGTTTAATTACCATTGCACCAGAGCTGACAGAAACACTGTTCCTAGATTAAAGTTACATTAACCCTTTCACCACAAAACCATACCCTCCCCCTCCACCTCCCCCCCCCCCACCGCCCCCGCCACAACGCTGTCAGCAGTCTGTCTGGTTTATTGAGGAAAAAAACAAAATAAATGTTTCCATTACACCAGGGTCTTTTGATCTCCATAACTCACTGACCAGCAGGTAATGTAGATAACATTGTAGTCCTAAGGGTTCTGTCATTTATAGTATAATTCACACCTAAATCTGATCCTCCATTGTAGTCACCTCCAGAAGACTTTTTGATGACAAAATAACAAAGTCTTTAATTTCGCCTTCTATCATCCTGGTGGTTTATCACTCAATAGTAACAGTGTCACTGACGAATCATGGCAATGCATCTGTATTAATTATTAATTGCAATTAGTTTTTTCTCTTCTCTGACATATTTCTGCCTTCCCCGACACAGTATGGATCCACATGGTTGCTGCCAGCTCTCACATATCAATCCAAGTCTCGCCAGATCAGTGAAGACATTTGCCCTGTTTGCTATTGCTATGCATGATTCTGTCCTCATGTTATGTCCATCTGCATGCAGCATCACTAAAGGTCTAGAGATATATTGTTCCTTTCTTGGCTCACAGCCATGTAGTCAATGGTCACCATTCAGCTTACTGACCACACACACAAGACTGAACCGAGATGCTGGCTTGTCTTCTTTATGTGACCTCGTCCCAGGCTGCTGAGATTCCCTCCAACGTGACTTTTTTCACAACCCCAGTTTCAATCATTCCATCATTGGTAATGCTGTTGTAGCTGCCTAGACCTTGAGAATTCCAACGTGAAATCTCTCTGCCTCTCCAGTTTACTCCTTCCGTTTAAAATGCTCTTTAAACCCTAACTCTTTATTCAAGCTTTCTTGTGGTCTTCAGTGTCAAATTTTGTGAAAAATCCAGTGAAGCACTTTTGGTCATTTAACAATCTGGAAGGAGTCAGATAAATGCAAGCTATTGTTAATAGCTTTAAATAGCTCAGTTCCACAAGGGTGGTGCACTCATCTGTTTATTATCAAAGTAAAGGGCAATGCAATATCAATGCAATGCTGATAACACAACAGTGCCAAAAAGGTTCAACCCCTCAATTCCACATCACTTTCCCAACAGGAAACGCATTACATATTTGGGGTCGAGAATGCAGCCGCAATGTTTGAAGGGTGTTGTTTAATAACATTGAAGACTTGTACATTGTTGTAATAAACAATCAGTCTTCAATGACCAATAAAATACTTGTTTTGTTGTAATACCTCAGCCCTTCATTGTCAATAAAACAATGAAAGCACTCAAGGGATCAGGACAATATTGAAGGAAGTATTGACAAGAGAGATGATCACACCAATTTGTTCCTTCAAGTGCCAAAAGATAGCTTGCTTGTTGGTTTTCTTGCTTTAATTCACCAATAAACTTTGTTAAAAGAAATCATTGCGCAATTTAAAGTTGATGTCACAAGACAGTTTGAGATGGAACTCTTTTAGATACGTTATTCAGATCATCTATCTGACTATTTTTCAATAAACCTTTTTCAATAAACCATCCACAAGTACTCTTGGTCTAATATATAGGCCAGACTGGAAAGTACAGCAGATTCCCATCCCTAAAGGACATGAATGAGCCAGATTGCTTTTTAAAACAATCAGTAATTTCACAAGAACATAAATGAGACTCACTTTTTATTCCAGATTTTTATATTGATTGAATTTAAGTTCTCCAGCTGCTATGATGAAATTTGATCTCATATCTCCGGATTAATCCAAGTCTCTTGATAGTTAGTTGAGGAGCATAACTACTATGCCACACAACATCTAAGTTCTGAAAGGTTTGGAGTAAAGATTGTTTGCTCTCTCGTTTTTTTGTTCATTCACAGGACGAAGGTGTTGCTGGCTAGGCCAGCATTTATTGCCCATCCCTAATTGCCCAGAGGGCAGTTCAGAGTCAACAACATTGCCATGGGTCTGAAGTCACATTTAGTCCAGTCCAGGTATGGATGGCATTTTTCCTCCCTAAAGGGCATGAGTGAACCACTTGGGTTTATTCTGACAATCAACAATGGATGCATGGTCATCATTAGGTTCCTAATCCCAGATCTTTAGTGAATTCAGATTACACCATCTGCCATGGTGGGAGTTGAACCCAGGTCCCCCAAAAGTTTAGCTGGGTCACTGGATTAATATGCTGTCGCCTCCCCTCAATGATAAGAATACCAGATCAGGGAAAAGGTTAGTGTGTCATTATGGAAAATGTCAGGTGATGAACTAAGGCCTTAATTTCAGGAAGGCATTAATGTTGAAAACAATGGAAAAGATCCACCAGCATCGTAGCTGTTCAAGTTAGTTTATAACTCGGCTTCAGAAATGTGAAGACCTCCAATTGGGTGCTCCATTCCATGCTTACTGAATCAGAATGGCTTTCGTGTTGGTCTCAGTTACCCTGGGCTAAGATGGGGGGGGGATAAATTCAGTGAGGATTTTCCTGTTAAGTGACACCTGCCGAAAATAGATATTTTATGAAGACATAATATGCTCTGCTGATCCTATGATCAAATAATCTGGAAATATTGATTGTTGAGGTTTCATTGTGAAGAATGCTTGGTTAAACAGCTGATTGCACACTGTTCACCATTTGTAATTCCTCAGATACTGAAGCAGCTCATGTCCAAATACAATGAGGCCCGGACAATATCCAGGCTTCAGTTGAAAAGCGGCAAGTAATATTCATGTCACACAAACAACAGGTAATGACCATCTTCAATAAGAGACAATCTAACCACTGCCCCTTGATATTCAATGGTGTTCACATCACTGAAATCCCTGCAATCAACATCCTGGGGTTACTATTGACCAGAAACTCAAATGGACTCACCATACAAATACAATGGCTGCAACAGCAGGTCAGAGTCTAGAACAAAGAACAAAGAACAAAGAAAACTTACAGCCCAGGAACAGGCCCTTCGGCCCTCCAAGCCTGCGCCGATCCAAATCCACTGTCTAAACCTATCGCCCAATTCCTAAGGATCTGTATCCCTCTGCTCCCCACCTACTCATGCATCTGTCCAGACGCACCTTAAATGAATCTACCATGCCTGCCTCTACTACCTCTGCTGTCAACGCGTTCCAGGCACCTACCACCCTCTGTGTGAAGTAAAGTCTGTGTAAAGTCTAGGAATACTATAGCCAGTAACTCACCTCCTGATTCCCCAAAGCCTGACCACCATCTACAAGGCACAAATCAGGAGTGTGGTGGAATACTTCCCACTTGCCTGGATAGGTGAAGTTTCAACCACACTTGACACCATCCAAGACAAAGTAACCTGCTTGAATGGCACCACTAACATCTATTCTCCCCGCTACTGATGCTCAGTAGCTGGGGTTTTACCAGCTTTGAAACTTTTCTGCCATTAGGGTTAAGAGCAAGTCATGGCCTCGCTCATGTCAGCTGCCCACACAGCATCGTCATTTTGTGGGAAGCAGCCAATTAAGAGCTGACTTTCCTGTTTGTTGCTCAATTTAGGATGGTGTTCTGGTTCCCAAAGTAGAAGGCCCAATCACAGGGCTCAATGGGACAGGTGGATGTTGAGAAGGCGAGAAGAAAACTGCAAGGGTGACTCAAAATGAAAGTATGGAAATTTAAAAATAAAGAATGACCATAGCTGTGAGGCCATGAACGAGAAAGGGAACTCCTTCCAGAGGATTACTGGTGGCCATGTCTGTGATACATTGTATTGGCATACCAGCTTACAACGAACTACTGCTCAGGATGAAGGTTGCTGCACCATCCTGTTTATATGTAGGAAACAAGAGGGATTGATTGGTCCAGTGTGGCAGTGAAAATTCACTTCCTGTTCTCACTGGAAGCGTCTCTTGTAGTTAACAAACAGTAATTTGTTGCATGTTAACAACTAGTTGCTGGTTACATTGAAGCGATAGATATTATTAATGTGACTCTGCAGTCTCACTTCTTTGAGACTCCAAGCTGTTCTGGCCAAAGTCATTGTGATGTCATTACAGTGGGTGAAGCTTCTGACGCTCTTCAGTAATAATGCTTTCAGTCCAATTTCCAACATTCTTACCAATCCAGAGATTGCTTTATCAGGAGGTTAAGTATAAGTTTTTTCTGGCCTTCCAGGAGGTTGTCTGAGTTCCAGCCTCAAGAGGTGCCCATGCAACATAAGGAAAACTTGATTGGTTACACCACTGCTTAGTGTGTAGCTGACACAGATTTGACCTAACCTTCAGGATGATCACTTTGAGGACGGAAAGTGTGATGGAACTAACCCAAGGCACTACTTTTAAAGTTTGCTCCTAGTTCCATCTTCGATCCTGATTCTATGGACTGAAAAGACTTTGCCCAAAAGGCAAAGGTAAAGATGGTGCGATGAGTTGCAATATCAAAACTCACGCACAATTTGGGAGAGTTTGGGGCTGCTATGCTTTATCAAGGAGAGAAAATTTGAGAGTTGTAATCTTTAGAAACAGCGAAGGAAAACAGTTGATTACGAACACACACCAGTCTGTATATATCATCTGGAACACTTTCCAATTTGTGCATTATCCTGTATGTCACAAACTCCAATTTGCAGAATTTCCCAAGTTTAATATAACTGATATATATTCATTATATGTATATTCATTTTATTCAGTGTAACACGTTTAAGTTTGCATATTATCTTAAGTGTAACATGCTTCTGTATTTTATGCTGAAAACAATACACTCCTGGTTTAAATACTATCCTGTGTCTAAAACACGACGATTAGCACACAATCTTTATGTATAAAGCACTCCTCGTTGTATATTTTGCTGAGTTAATAGACTCCAGCCTCCCATTCCAATTATTCACTATGAATCAAAAAACATAGTGACACGTAATTGAATTAAAGAAAAGACCAGCATGCATTCACACCAGTACCCAAGAACATTGGCTCTAACGTCTGGACTGACTTACACAGATGATCAAGATACAGGCAGATTTATATTACAAAATGACAAAATATATCTTTAAGATCAGAAGTAACACTTGCTCTGTTAACCCAACCAGGTCAGAAACATTGAAAGTGCAATATTCTGCCTCTCATAAGGTTATATTCTGCATGTAAGCAGCGTATTTTTTTAAAATGTCAATAGTAAGTGGATTGATTTTTACATAGGTGCCAAAGTTGCCTAATTGATGGAAGGCTCTATTTTGCTGCAGCCAGTCAGCTTTATGGAGATCATGAATTAAATATGGTGAGTTCTCCGTGAGGAGTGCTTGTCTGGGAAAGAAAGATTGGACAATATTTCCCTTAAAGACTTCATACAGTGTAATGAGCGCAGGAAAGTCAGAATAAAAATAAAATGCATCCATCACTCTTTATTAAGTGTGAGCAGCACACCACTGAGTTATATAGAATCCTGTTCTTTCTGTTAAATTGGACATGATGTGACAGAGTAGTAACAAGAATATTACAATAAAATTGTTGTTCTTTCTTGCCATTTTTTTAAACCTGTGGCATTCAAAATTACTCAGTTCATGTTCTTTTTTATGCTGCTGCACCCTATTTTCTTCCTCTTCCCCTGACAATAATGATTCGTTGCTGAGTGACAGATGTCCTTCAGGTACCACACCTGAGTGACCATTTGTCAGCGCAGACAATGTATGTCTTCAGACTATTTGAACACGAGCTGTATCTCAATAGTCAAGCCATATCCTGTTCTCACTTGACATCCCCAAGCACACTCCGTAGTAAGGGTTATAGGTAGTTCTGCTATAACACGTGTTTCATTAAAACAAATTGGCTGTAACACGATTGATGTGTAACGTTGGATAATGTGTACCTTTTGCTGTACAGGTATAGAAATTTCCTCATAACGTGGGTTTCTATGGTAATTTTCTACAGTATGATTTTCTATAGTGTGAGGTCACACAAGAATGCAACAATCATGTTATAGGGGAACTGTTGTACTGGGAAAGTGTACAAAGTGGAAATCTGGCTAATTTTTTGTTACCCTTCCTGGAATTAAGCCTGAAGCCATGTGAGACATCTCAACTAGTGCTTCGACAACTTGACAACTTAGCACATGATAAAATTGAACACAGCGACACTGTTCTTGATATTCCAGTTGCACACACACTGCATTTAAGAAATAAACAAAGGGGGTACTCTATTTGTCAGTCAATTAATTGTTGCATCAAGAGGATGGATCAGAGGATTTCTAAGGTTCTTGGATTACTTTATTAAGCTAAACTGCTCTAATACATGCAGGAAATCAGTATATCATGTTGCAGAGAATGAGGCCATCCAATATACTGTGTATGCAATAGATGTTTCAAAGAGAAATCTAATTTGTCATACTCCTCTGCCCTTTCTCCACATACTTGCAAATTATTTTACTTCACATATTTATCCAATGCCCTTTTCCAAAAATTCATTCAAATTTCAGTTTACTCAAAGGCTTGTTTTGAATCTTTATTCATTCAGGCAGTGGATTCCAAATATGAATTACTTCTTGTAGATAAAAAGATGTTCCTTTCGTGACCTTCAATCTGTGCCATCTGGTTACTGATCCTTTGACCATTGGAAATCGGTTTCACTTTATTTACTCAATCCAAACCCTACTAAAAACACCTATCAAATCTCAAATAAAAAGGGGACCAATTTTGTTAAGTCATGATCACCAGTTCAAGTTAGACTGCACATCTAGAAGGTGAGGTTTATTATGGCTGGAGCAAGACTAAGACAGAATTCATGCAGGATGTGAATCTGATTTGGGAAGTAAAGAAGAATGGCATAATTTGGGAGAATGTTAGTTCCAAGATTTTCGAATGCGGGACTCATGGCTGTGGTGGAGGAGGTTGAAGACAGGTGAGTTGTCATGTATCCACGTTTATGGAAGCGATGGCCTCATGGTATTATCGCTAGACTATTAATCCAGACAT
The DNA here is from genome assembly GCA_024137785.1 of Ginglymostoma cirratum. Classification (NCBI taxonomy): domain Eukaryota; kingdom Metazoa; phylum Chordata; class Chondrichthyes; order Orectolobiformes; family Ginglymostomatidae; genus Ginglymostoma; species Ginglymostoma cirratum. The sequence continues at coordinate 8,269,698 of JAHRHZ010000003.1, forward strand.
AACAAGGTGTAGAGCTGGATGAACACAGCAGGCCAAGCAGCATCGTAGGAGCAGGAAAGCTTGACGTCTCGGGCCTAGACCCATTAATCCAGACATCCTCGTAATGTTCTGGAGATCTGGATTTACACATCAACCTAAACCAAGATACAAGAACAATAAGGAATGGTTAAATATGACAGCAAGGCTACTTTATAAGAATGGCAACACTGGGAGTATTTTTCCAGGTGGTCATTCTCATCTCTCTCATACAGCTGTGGCTCCAAGTCCCTGTCAGGATGTCAACAGAAATACCAAGGCTGACACTCTGGTGCAGTTATCTTCAGTGTTTTGGCCAACAGTTACCTTGAAAATCAACATGATTATCAAATCAGTTTCTGGTCGATTTTTGTGTGCAAATTATCTGCCAGGTTTCCTGTATTACACACTAACTGATCAAAGTATTTAGTGAGTTGTGAAGGGTTTTGAGATGATAAGATTAGGATTCAGCATGTGAAAGGTGTTGTATAAATCTAAGTGTATCTTCTATGAGTCAGAGGAACCTGAAACATTTCATTTAAGATCGGGTAAAATAATCTGATGGAGAGGACAAGAGATCCACTGCTTCTTGTTGATGAACTAAGACATTATGTCAATATTTGTTAGGTCATCTGTGGAACATAGAAACATGTTTCATTGATGCATTATTCCTCAACTGTCTGTCGATTTCAGGATGACATCCACTCAAGCTCATGAGCTTTTCCATGGATCTCTAAAGGACTAAACAGGCAACTTTCTGTCTACTGAACTTTGAGCACTTGGGGCATGATGTTCCACAAGGCAGTGGGATGTGGAGCGTAGCAATTTTGCTTCCTTTACATTCTTTCTATCCTGCTACTTTGCCTTATTGTTAAGACATAATGCAATTGATGGACAAATTCTCACTATTTTGAATGATGGGTATCAAGCTCCGACATGTCATAAATGTCAGAGTACTTCAGAGCATTTTAAAGCATTTTCTTTGTTCTTCCTTGTGACATTTCTGTAGGAAGGATGTTGTTAAATTTGAGAGTGTGAAGAAAAGATGTACAACAGTGTTGCCAGGATTGGAGGGTTTGAGGTATAGATACAGGCTGAATAGACTGGAGCAGTTTTCCCTGGCGTATCAGAGACTGAAGGGTAACCTTACAGAGGTTCATAAAATCATGAGGGGCATAGATAGGGTGAATAGCCAAGGTTGTTTCTTTCCAAAACTAGAAGACATAGGTTTAAGGTGAGAAGGTAAAGATTTAATAAGGTGCTGAGGGGTAACTTTTTCATGTAGAGGGTGGTGAGTGTATGGAATGAGCTGTCAGACGAAGTAGGGGAGATGAGTACAATTACAACATTTAAAAGGCACCTGGATGGGTACTTGAACAAGAAGGATTTAGAATGGGAAAATGCTGGCAAATGGGACTTGGCCAGATTAGGATGTCTGGTCAGTTAAGATGAGTTGGACTGAAGGATCTGTTTCCATGCTGTATGACTGTCTGACTCGATTTCAGTGTTGGGTAAATGACCTGGTTGGAAGAAGATTTTTGACTCGATGTTCAGTCCATCAAATCTGATTTTGCAGGCATTTTGGCTGAATGATGTGGAGCTGGCTTCAAGAAGGAGACAACGCTTCCTTGATAGACCATCCATTGAAACTAGAGGAAGTGGGGGAGGCATTACTGATGGTATTTTTTCAGTGCTCTTATTAAATTCTGTTGAAAAACAGTCTAGGTTTCACCACAGTACAGACATGTGGTGACAACAACTGTTCAGTGCACTACAACTTTTATGGACTTGGTGAGGTCTTCGTTTTCAAACACTCAGTACAAATAGTTTTCAGAAGGCTGGGCTCGTGCAACTGATCCAGATTTGAAGCTACTTGTTAGAAGTGGCATTTTAACGAAGGTGGCTGCAAAGGTGTGGGAAATGCTCAATGTATGACTAAATCTCTCCTGCGACACAGATGGGTGGTGGCATAGTTGGCTGATAAGGTGTAGATTATTGCCTGAGTTTCTTTTGGCAACCTTCAGAAACAGGTTGAGTTCCTTGTATGCAGACTTAAGAGACTGATACTGGCTTTCAAATCTGGTGTAAAGTGAACAGCAATACTTCAGTCATCTACAACATTGCAAATCTTGGTAGTCAGTTTAGATTTGGCATGGAAATGAGTGAACTTAAGGAGGTTTCCATTGAGACCACATTCAAAGATGACACCTGGGGGCAGTAACGTTGGATGAGGTGAAGAGCCAATTTGAGGGAGATGTTAACGATTATGAAAGCTATTACGCAGCATTGCATGGTCCCACATTGGACTTTGAAGATATCAGTTTCACATCTTCGGCTCAAGGCAACTGCAATTATATCAACATATTTGATGAACCAATTTCAGGACATCCAGATTTTTGAAGCACAATCTACAGAACCTTGAAATTTGCTGAGTCAATTCCTTTGGTCACGTGGATGAATGCATGAAAAGTTCCTCCTGGGTATTCTCAGCAGTTTTGTCGGAGATTTCTCTTGTGCTGTAAGAGTCAATAGATAGACTCTTGATGAGTCAGGGAATTAAGGCTTATGGGGAAAGGGCAGGAAAGTAGAAATGAGGAGTGTCAGATAAGCCATGATCCTGCTGAATGGAGGAGCAGGCTCGATGGGTTGAATGGCCTAGGCCTCTGTTATTTCTTATGGTCTTATGGTCAATTGACTGAAGTGAGAGCTCAGAAGACATGTTGTGGAAACCACGTTGAGACAGCAGCTGAAATTGTGCTGTGCTAGGTGAAGGCATAGGGTACTGTTGTGAATGTAACCCCATCTTGAAATCATGCTGCACTTAATCTGACAATGTTTGATGGACTATGTCAAGGACAGTTTTTCAACCCTCACCTGAGAGGGCTTAATACAAACCTGCTGAAAAGAGGAAAGAAATTACATTCTTCAACCCCCAACATTCCTGTCACTAATTAGTATGGAGTTTGCAATAGAAACTTCAATGGGAATGAATACAGTGAAAAAGTGGAATTTCTTTACCCCTGACAAAGCAAACAGAGTCATTTCCAGGGCTGGAAACCATCAGTTTTTTAAAGTGTTGGCCTGAGCAGTGGAGGGATTTGGGATTATTTTATTTTATGGGATGACAAGTTTCATGACTTGAATTACCTTAAGGAATATGGCAATACAAAAAGAAGAGGAAAGGGAGAGGAAGTATTAAAGAAAGAGTGGAACAATAAAAACAAAGGAGAACTGAAGTAAAAGTAGGAAACAAATGTACAGGTAGAAAAAAGATGGGAGATAGCAAAAACAATTGAGAAAAAAAATCAAAGATAAGATAGTGAAGAAAGAGCAAAGAAAGTTAAAAATAAGACCAAGAAAAATAACAGAATGAAAGATGAGGACAAGGAAAAATAAAGACGCTGAAAAAAGATATAGAATCAAAAAGTGGAGTGGTGGAAAGAATATCTAGAAGCCAAAGCAAGAAATAGCAGAATAAGCAAGAAGTATAAACGGGAAGCAGATAAAGTAAAGGATATCCAGGATGTAGTGTCTCTTCATGTTCCTGAGGCTTTGCATAGCAATAATTTCAGATTCCGCTGCCATCAGATTTTTGGTATGGAAAGCAACCATTCCAGTCTAATGACTGTTGCAACTGAGTCAACACTTTCTCCATTTCCAAAACTCGTTGACAGTTAAGAGCCTTCAGCACGACCGAAATGAATAATTTTGTTCTCGAAGCATAAATTCCACATCCCTGTAGCACCTTAGAAAGCAGCATGAGCTTTCAATTCTAGTTTTTTTCCCAACAGTCACTTATCAGTTTACAGAGCTGGGTAAAGATCCTTTCAGCTCTCTCACAAATAAATAAGAGGCTGCTTATTAATTATGCAGGATTAGTCTAATTATAATTCTGCAGAATTAATTTGTAACAGAAGGCGTGCAGCAACATTCTGGGAAATTTGCATGTTAAATGGAGGGATTGGAGCATAATATATGATAATATATGCATTTTTTAAAATTTTAATTCAAAATTTGCAGCTGCATATGGTATCGGAGCAGGAGAAAAGTCAGTTTGTGTTGAATGAAGCTGACAAATATTCGATGAGGCACTGTCAGTGGGAATGTATTGATCAAGGATCATTTTTCCTCCTCCTGGTTCATCCAGTCAAAACAATCCATGTGCTGTAAATGTGAAGATTGACAGAATACACAATAATGTCAAACCGAAGTCGAACTAGACAACTAGAGCATATATGCTTCAAAGATTCCCTGCACATTTCTTCCCACTTCTCCTGAAAGCACTAACTCAAAAAAGCTTACATTTTCAAAGATGGTAACTGCACCTGAGCCAGTGTCTCAGTCAGTTGGCTATTTTACGCTATGTGATTCCATATAGTAAATAGCAACAATCTTAGTGAATTTAAGAGTCAAGTCTATCTACAAACCAACACAAGCTCTTTCCAGGAAGGCTCATTTGTTGGACCTCCAGACAGAGAGATGAGGTGGAATTTTCCCTTGCATCAATGAGCATTGAAGTCAACTGTACAACTCTTCCTCAGCTGAGATAAGCATCATGAGGTAATTCTGAATCATCGAACATAAACTGTTAACAATGGAAGATCATGACAATTGTCTTCTCTCCCTCGGTGTCTCCTCATACAGTCTTCACAAAGATTATCAAAGTGCAAGTGTGAAATCACTGAACCAATTCTTTAATGAATGCGCTTTTAAAGTCTCCTTTGTTTCAAATTGTATAAAATAAGGATTGCCTCATAAATGCTTCGGGAAAGGAACCAACAATGACTTCGAGTTCAGCATCTGACTGAGGACTAATGCACCCTCTGCGTTGTAGCTGAATGATTAAGGTTGCGGTCATTGTTGTTTTGGAATGGAGGCACCAAAGATTGAATATTTTCCTGTCTATCCTGTGAAGTATCTCCACTTCTGCTGGAAGCTTAGCAGAGATAAATTGCAGAATTACAGCAAAAAAAGATGGAGAAGAAGTTTCGTGCAATGAAACAACCTTGTTTGATCTCACTCTTCACTGACACCCTCCCTGTACAAATATGACCAAAAATTATGTCAAAACTGTCTGAGATATTGTCTACACAAACCAGCTAATGTATTTGCCTCGTCTCACTTTGAGATATTTGAATGATGGATTTAAAAGCAATGTAACGCATAATCTTACAGAGACCTGAGCAGTGTGGGCTATGGCAAGATTTGTGGCAGAATCAGACGAGAAGTCCTGTTAGGTCCATCTTGACTTCGGGATAATCTCACTACCTCTTTTATCCATTTACAAAGTGGCAAGGCCACAGACTCACTCAACCACAGCAACATGTAGTCATGACATGTAGGCATCTAGCTGGGAGCCATTAGCCAAAGACTGCCCACTGTCTTCCATCATTGTGCTGGAAATCAAAAGTGTGCTATGGGTTTGAAAATGGCTGCAACTGCAACTGGAGTGGGTGGAAAAGAGTCTCTTACCTGTGAGGGAGGGGACAGCAAGACCCACTAATTTGAGGCACTTCAAAGGGAAACAACATTGGACTCAAACCATGCGAGAGACCTGGAGACCTTCAGGGTGCCTAATCACCGATAATCCAAATGCATTGTCTCCCTGTGTGTTGTGCATCACCCTGCCCCAGACTTTGCTGACAACCTCATTCACACCAACACTTTTGGAACCAGAAGGCATAGAAAGAATAGGGATGTTGTCAGACAAGGGGCAATGCCTTAATGATGATCACATAGTGGCTCTGACTTCCATAATCTTGAAGTACTTCAAGAGGCAGGCCATGGCCCACATCAGCCCTAGCCTCCCAGCCTGCCTTGATCCCCTGCAATTGGCCTGCCAGCAAAACAGGTCCATGGCGAACAACAAGGACATCTACGTCAGACTCCTGCTCATTGAATACACCATTATCCCTCCAAACTGATCTCAAAACTCTGAGATCCAGGTCTTGGCTCTGCCCTCTGCAACTGAATCCTCAGCTTCCTGATCTATAGGCCACAATCAATGATGATAGACAACGGCACCTCCTCCACGATAACACTCAATGCTGGAGCCTCCCAGGATGCGTTCTCAGCACTCTACTGTACTCCCTGTATACCTATGACTGTGTAGCCAAGTTCCAAATGAACGCCATCTACAAGTTTGCACCACCGCGGTAGGATAGATACCAAACAATGGTGAGTCAGAATACAGAAAGGTGATGGAGGGTTTAGTGACGTAGTGCAATGATAACAATTTCTCTATCAATGTCGGTAAACAGAAGAACTGATCATTGACTTCAGAAAGAAAGGAAGAGAACATGCCCCCATCCACATTAATGGAGCAGAGGTTGAGAGTGTTGAAAACGTCAAGTTCCTCAGAGTGACGGTAACTGACAATCTGTCTTGGACCTCCCACATAGATGCAACGGTTAGGAAGGCACAACAAAGCCTCGTCTTCCTCAGGTGGCTTAGGAAATTCAACATGTCCGAAAGGACCCTTGCCAACTTTTACAGATGCACCATAGAAAACATACTGTCCGAAGCATAATGGCCTGGTACGGCAACTGCTCTGCCCAGGACTGTAAGAAAGTACATAACGTTGTGTAAACAGCCCAGATCATCACGGAAGTCAACCTTCTATCCATGGACTCCATTCACACCTCTCATTGCCATGGGAAGGCTGCCAATATCATCAAAGACCCATCCCACCCCACTTCCGTCAGGCAGAAGATGCAGAAGCTTGAACTCACGCAACAACAGGTTCAAGAACAGCTCCATCCCTGCCGTTATTAGACTGAAGAATGGACTCTCTAATTTCAAATAATGTTGATCTTGTTAATGCTGATTTTGCTTCATGCATGTCCTGTGCGGTGTAACCTGTGTGCCTCATTCTGTCCAAGTTTTTCTCACCCTAGATCTGTATGTCCTTGCTTACTATAATCTGCCTGTACTGCTTGCAAACAAAGCTCTTCACTCAACTTAGGTACATATAACCATAAATCAAATCAACTGGGGTTAGCATTGCCCTATATATGTCTTATTCATCTCTTTTCCACATGCTGCAGCAGGCTGTCAACAATGGCATTGAACCATGGTAAATCCACTGTGAACATCATGAAGTTAATCATCATGCTTGCACAATTGCATTAGGGCTATACAGATATTCAAATAGTTGTAGAGCCAAAACAGTGACATTATATGTTATGGACAGCCCATTGAAAAGTTATGATGCATTGGCAAGAAAGTGGAGTCGAGGCCTAGATGAGATCAGCCATGGTTATATTGAATGGTGGCGCAGGCTCAAGGGTTTGAACTACCTACTTCTGTTCCAATTTCCTTTCTCTTATACAGACATGAGAAGTCATGTTGTGCAAAGTCATCCATGCCATCCAAGTGCCCTTCATAGGTTTCCTTCTTTCTCTCCCTCTCACTATGTCTCAATGTAATTCTTTTTTCACAGTTGTGATGGAAGGAGTTTGCTTGGCAGTAGAGCCCATTGGGTGCGAGCGTCTGGATGGCCTTGACATGCTCTGGGATTTCTTGCCAGAGACAAGTGGACTCTCCTTAGCTTGAACTTCCAAGGTTTGGTGCAGGGTAGGCAGGGTGGAAATAGAGGATCAGGCCACCACTGGAGTATCCTGAGAGGAGACTTCTGAGAGGTCTTTGTGCAATTCCTCCGCTGGTTGGCTGCCTTCTGGCACCACCTGTCTTCTTGTGAAAAAGAAGCACATGGAGAGCGAGCTAGGTTACCTGTTGCCATGTGTTTGGTTCTGAGGGCCAATGGTTAGGGTGATAGAGTGCACCTCACCAGCAGACCCTGAGAGTGCCAGACATGGCTCTCCATGGCAGCCACCAAGCTGTCCAAGGAGGCAGCTTGCACTGCTGTATGTTCTGAGTAACGAGGGCCATTGTGCTCCACGTACTTGTCTACTGGTCCATATCATCCCCATGCCATATTTGACCAAATCCCTGACTGCTGATACCACTGGGTCCTCCCCTGCTTAGGGCGGAGCAGGTACCAGCCCTCTGATAGTTCTCCAGATGGCAGCAGCCTGGACATTTCCTCCTCAACCAGTTGCGAAGCTCTCACAGTGAGGTGCGTCCTAGGTTATGCCCCCAAATTATGAATGCTAACGTTCCACTGAGGTGTCACTATCTGAACTGGTGGAGCTGCAGGAGGCTGCCATGCTTATGCTTCCCCTGATACATCAGAGGTCGAGGAGGTGGCTTCTGGTGGAGCTGGCCATACCTCCAGAGAGGTGGTGGACATCTCTGCAGTACCTGCAAGGTAAAAGATACAGAAGATGTCACAGAGAGCTTTAGGAGTGGTGTACAGTGAATGAAACTGACAGGAGGGCTACAATGAGAATTGCAGTGGAATGAACAGTGGTACTTACTCCGTCGGCAGGACCTTGATGTCTCAGCATCCCTTCAGCAGGCCCTGGTTTCTTCTTCTGTGGGCTATGGAGTTGAATGTTTGGTGTCCTCTGCTGGAATGAGAGAAAAGGAAGAATTGAGTGAGGTGAAAGTGGGTGACTTCGCTGTTAGTGCTGGTGCAGATAGTCAAAAGATGGTGAAATGTGAATGAGTATACAGCACACAAGCCATGCAGGATCCGTGGAATTGGACACTGGGGCAGGGACCGAGTGAGGTAAGATATTGCAGGCAATAGTGAGAGTAGTAGAATATGAGCCTTGGTGGGAAGTGTGTGTGAAAGCAGAGATGATGAGTGTGAGTTGGCAGGGAGAAGTGTGCAGCACTTACTGTGACAAGCAGAGAAGGTCATTCTAATGGCACACTGGCTGTTCCTCTACATTGTGAAGATGGCACTTAATCCAGGTGGCAATCTTAAACCAGATTGTCTCAGAGAAGAGAACAATTTTCTTCGGCACGACCCCTCCACCAGGACCTCTAACTCCCTGTCTGAGAAGCATAGCACCATCTTCCCCTTTTCCAACATATTCAGAATGACTGCTAGCAGCAGAGAGGGCACCTTCAGAATGCCACAATAGGGTGCGGTAGATAGTTAATGAGGTGCATTTGGTAAGATATGGCAAGAAATTTCACCGAGCTTTGTAGCAAAAATCCCTCCAAAAATTCTACTTAATTTGTGCTTTACCAAAACAGTGCAAGATTCAGCCCAATATTTCCTGTCTCATCTCAATCTTGGTCATGATGAGCATGAAAAGCCCATTAAGCTTAGATTTTTCAAGATGAGACTCATTTTATTTGTGAGTGGGACAAGTATCCTGAATTCCCATTGCATTGAATCCTTCATCTTGAATTAGCCATGTCTGACTTAATGAGTATCCTTGGAAATGAATGTGAGAAACAAGAGTTCCTGTCTGATTTGGCGAATAGTTCTGCCCTCTAACATGCAGTTACCTCCAAAAATAATATCATGGTAGTGACACTAGATCATGCAAATCAGCTCAAGAAAGTGGTTGCATTGACCACTGAATCAAACCTCACAAAAGCAGCATTTTCTGCCCTGATTATGCCAGGAACTATCTTGATAAAACTTAGCAGGTTAACATTAGCTTTGCAATGGGAATGTGTTAAAATACAAAAAAAAAATCAAGATACCTCCCCATCACATCCATTGACAAACTTCAAATCCAGGAATACATCTCAATGATGCTTGCATCCATACGCCATTTGAACAATGACTTTCTCTGCCAATTTATATCACTCACCCATTACCCCAGTTCTCTCACTGGATTATGACTGGACAATTGAATTTTCTTTTTGCCTACTTTCTTACTGTTTGAAACCAAATGTTTAACTTTTGTACCTTGGCGTTTGAACCCTTTCCCAAAAAATAGTTTGCTCAGATCATTAACAACATCTGAGGTCCCCTACAGACTGAAACAGGGTAATGTATAATAGGGGACAAAGAAATGGCTGAGGAACTGAATACATACTTTTGTTCTGTCTTAGGACACAAATAAGATACCAGAATTGTTGGAGGATGCAAGATTTAGTGAGAGGGAAGAGCTGAGGGAGATCAATATTAATAGAAAAATGGTGCTGGGAAAATTGTTGGGATTGAAGGCCGATAAATCCCCAGGGCCCAATAATCTACGCTCCCAGAGTACTTAAGGAAGTAGCTGTAGATATAGTGGTTGCATTGGTGGTCATCTTCCAGGATTCTATAGACTCTGAAGCAGTCCCTGCAGATTGGAGGATGGTTAATGTCACTCCAATATTCAAAAAGGGAGGTAGAGAGAAAATAGGGCATTATAGACCTAATGTCGGTAACCTAACATGGGGAAAATTCTTGAATCCATTGTCAAGGATTTTATAGCAGAGCATTTAGAAAGCAGTGGCAGGATCAGACATTATCAGCATGGATTTATGAAGGGGAAATCAAGCTTGACAAATCTGTTGGAATTCTATGAGGATGTAGCTAGTAGAGTTAACAAGGGGGAGCCAGTCGATGTAGTATATTTGGACTTCCAGAAAGTGTTTGGCAAAGTCCCACATAACAGATTAATGTGCAAGATTAAAGTGCATGGGATTGGGGAAGTGTATTAAGATGGATAGGAAACTGGGTGGGAGAGAGGAAACAATTAATAGGAATTAATGGATTCTTTTCAAATTGGCAGGCAGGAACAAGTGGGTGCCACAGAGATGGGACCCCAGCTATTCACAATATATATTAATACTTTAGATGAGGGAACAAAATCTAACATCTTCAAGTTTGTAAATGATGCCAAGTTGGGTGGGAGGGTGAACTGTGATGAGGATGCAGAGATCCTTCAGCATGATGTCAGCAGGTTGGGTGAGTGGGCAAATCAATGGCAGATGCAGTATAATTTGGATAAATGTGAGGTTATTCACTTTGGAAGCAAAACAAGAAGGCAAATTACTACCTGAATGGCTGTAAATTTGGAGAGGAGAGTGTACAGCGGGACCTGGGCGTCCTTGTGTATCAGTCGCTGAAGGTAAGCATGCAGGTATAGCAGGCAGTAAAGAAGGCAAATGGTATGTTAACCTTCATTGCGAGAGGTTTTGAGTACAGGAGCAGGGATGTGTTGTTGCAGTTATACAGGGCCTTGTAAGACCACACCTGGAATACTGTGTGCAGTTTTGGTCTCCTTTTCTGAGAAAGGATGATCTTGCTCTTGAGGGAGTGCAATGAAGGTTTACCAGACTGATTCCGGGAACGGTGGGTCTGACGTATGAGGAGAGATTGGCTAGGTTGGGGTTGTTTTCATGAGAGTTCATATGAATGAGGGAGGAATCTCATAGAGACTTATAAAATTCTAACAGGACGGAACAGGGTAGATGCAGGGAGGATGTTCCAGATGGTGGGTGTGTCCGGAACCAGGGGTCACTGTCTGAGGATTCGGGGTAGACGATTTCGGATGGAGATGAGGAGACGTTTCTTCACCCAAAGAGTGGTGAGCCTGTGGAATCCATTACCACAGGAAGTAGTTGATGCCAAAACATTGAATGAATTCAAGCGACTCGGTTTAGCACTTGGGACAAATGGGATCAAAGCTGATTGGGAGAAAGCAGGATTAGGCTACTGAGTTGGACAATCAGCCATGATCATGAAGAATGGTGGAGCAGGCTTGAAGGGATGAATGGCCTCCTCCTGCTCCCATCTTCTATGTTTCTATATAAGATTTCTCTTGCAACTTGTATATTTTGGACCGACAGGGTAAATGTTGAGGAGAGTACCATCCGCTGTGATTATGGCATACAGTCCTAGGACCAGAACAGCGTGTGATCCATAGGAATAAGACCTAATATCTAGATCAAGGTATCAAGGCAAATCTGTAACTGGATGCCAACATGCAACAAACTCCTTGTTGAATAAAAGAGTTTCTTCTTCTCCATAAATGATTTTCTATTACCACCAGACCAAGCAGGCGCTGTTGATGCCTACACATAAAGAGGATGGTGAGGTGCAGAATCAGTTTAATTGCACATACAACAGAGCCCTTGAAAGCTTTGACTGGCTAATACAATGTGTTGCTCATCTTTGCACACAATGGGCAAGATTGACCACGCTTGGCGAGCGTCTCAAAAGTGGGGAGGAAACTCCACTGGATCATGTGTTTAACAGGCACTAAAGAGGATAGCGGGTGGCTTTCCTCCTGACTGAGGACCCTCGGAAACGGAACATCTGCATGCTTACAGCCAATCATAAAGAAAGGCAGCTCTTACATTCAGTAGCACCATGCAGGAAGCATTACTTCTGCCACTGCAACACCACCCACCCTACAGCCTCTATGTGTGACCAGGGAAACAGTACCTGATGTTACTTTTGGAGGGGAGTGCAGAGACCGACATGTAGCTTGTGGATCATGGGGAAAGACAGCCATGGGGTCGAGGAAATGAGGTCAGAGGTGGCTTTCAGCAGTTATTTTCCTGCTCGCGTCCATATACTTGATCATGCTGAAATTATTACAGACCAGGTTCCTCCCTACTCCAACTGACACACAGCCTGCACTAGTTTGCCAATCGGATAGGCTACCTGTCAGTTGCCCTGCATGGAGCAGAAGGAATTATAGTAAGAGTGGGAAGAAACCTTTATATGGTCATGAACTGACCTCTAAAGTTGAGGCGGGAAGGTGTTGGATCTTCATCTCAGCAATAACCCACCATGTGTTCAAGGTCTCTTGCCTCCTTGGCCTAGTGTGATAAGATTCCATTCAACATGATCTTATTATGTAAACCAGTATTACAACTATTTCACTTCTGAATGTTTGTGTCTCTGCTGCAATTCATGAAAATATCCCTAAAGCCACTGATCAAATTTTGTTCTCATTTCCCCTTAGCTCTTTTCCTTTCTTTATTTTTTGTTCTCCGGACCACAGATCTTTTGGCCACAGATATGTCTCCAACTCTGGATAAATTCCTAGATTCTTTTTTCTGTTGTTCTTTTTCCTGAACAACACAGAGCACATCCCTTCAACCTCATCTCTCATCTCTTCAGTCCAGTGAGAATATCTACTTTTATTGCCTCACATACTGGCCCACGTTTGTTGGAAAAGCACTGATGTTGATGTCTGCTGATGTGAAACAGATTTGTATTCTTAAAATGTCATCACAGTTGAAGCTGAAATGTTTTTTTCCTCAGCTTTTTCTGGGACACTGGAGCCTTCAGTACAAGGATCCTGTTTCTTTCAGTGTGATTAAATGTTTGCTGTAATACCTCTAAATGGTTCTGTGTTGGGAAACTTTGCCTTGTGATTATATGACATTCTGTGTGCTGGACAGTGCCGCTGTTCAATAGTCTATTGATTTCCAGATGTGCAACACATTAGGAAGTGTACTGGGGTGGCGATGTTTAGTTCATACAAGCTCTCATGTACCCTGCCACATCTGGATGTGTTCCACAACCTAAATCCTACATTCAGTCCAAATCTCTAATTGGATGCTCAATCTAAATAGCTTCATTGTTTCATTCAGTTCTAATTCATGATCCAATGTCCAGTCATTAGAAATTCCTTATTTTAGGTCAGGTTCAGTTCATACTTCCAATGTGTGGAGTGGTAACTCATCCAGCTCCAATATCTGTAGATCTCCCCTCTGTCATGTAAGCGTTTCCAAGAATAATATTTGGTTCAACGTGACTCTGTGACTCCAATGTATTGCAGTCAATGTGACTCATCCTTCTTTAATGAATCCCAACTTAAGGTACAGATATCAAGTCTCCACTTGTGTAGATCATTACCTTGTAAAAAAAACCTGCTTTTGTCTGAAGAGCAGACTATCTGTTTACAACTTCGTACACCATATTAAACACAACTCAGGACCTTTAAAGTTATACTTCAGTCACCAAAGTCTCCCAGTTGTACTCACTGTTGACGCACCTGTCCTCTTTCCACATCAAATCAAGGGCTCCTTTGTTCTCTGTGAAGGAACCATAAAGATTTGTAGTTATGTGTTCACACCTTCACAATACAGATCTCATTGTAACATGAAATCCACATTTCCACCTATCCCAATAAGCTTTCACCTCTTTGCCTGACAAGAATCTGTCTACCTTTGCCTTAAAAATACTCAAGGAGTCTGCATCCATCACCTTGTCAGGTAGAAAGTTCCAAAGACTCATGATCTCTGAGAGAAAAAGATTCTCCTCCTCCTTGTTTCAAATAAGCAACCCCAAACTTTTAAACACTGACCCCAGGCTCTACATTCTTCCAAAATAGCAGGCATCCTCTCCACATCTACCCTGTCAAGCCCTTCAGGATCGCGTATGTTTCAATGAAGTTGGCACAGTGGTTCAGTGGTTAGCACTGCTGCATCACAGAGCCAGGGACATGGGTTCATTTCCGGCCTCAAGCGAGTGTCTGCATGATGTTTGCACGTTCTCCCTCTGTCTGTGTGGGTTTCCTGTGGGAGCTCTGGTTTCTTCCCACAGTCCAGAGACGTGCAGGTTAGGTGGACTGGCCATGCTAAATTGCCCATAGTGTGCAGGCGAGGTAGATTAGCCAAGGGAAATGCAGGGTTACAGGGATCGGGTGGGTCTGTGTAGGATGCTCTTTGGAGGTTGCTGTGGACTCAATGGCCTGAATAGCCTGCTTCCACATTGTAAGGATTCTATGATTCTATGAAACCACCTCTAAATTCAGTGGATAGTAGCCTATTTGTCCAGCCTTTCCTCATAGACAACCAAACTTCCATCTTCCCACACCAACCCCACCACCACTCCATGCAGTCACGAGTAGACATTCTCTGAATTACTTCCGATGCATTTACTTCCTTCTTTATTAAGGTGACCAATATTGTGCAGAGTTGTATGCAGAAACATTCTCACCAGTGCCCAGTGTAACTGAAGCATAATCTCCCAACTTTTGCATTCAGTTCCCTTTCTGACATTATGACAATAATCATGAGCCCAATGACATCATACCATTTGCTTTCCAACGGATAATATGCTTCCTTTTTCATCCTTCTTGCCAGAATGGACAATTTCACATCTCCCCTACACTATACTCCATTTGCTCACACGTAACTTATCTATATCTTTTTGTAGCCTTCTGCAGTCTTCACAAGTTAATTTCCACCTTAGCTTTGTGTTGTCAGCAAATTTGGCAACTATATTTGTTCTCTTTCATTCAAATATGTCATTCATGTAAAGTTCAAACAGGAGCAGGAGCAATCCCTGTGGCACAGGACTCTTGGATCACACTTCCAGAAAAGGACCCATTTATGCCTACTCTCTGCTTTCTGTTAGTCACCAATTTTCTATTCATGATTTAATAGCAGAGCATTTAGATATATATAATCAGATTAAGCTAAAGCAGCATGGTTTCAGAAATCCTTGAGGAGGTTCAAAGTTGGATTGATAAAAGGGAAGCATGGATGTAATATATTTGGTTTTCCGGAAGGCATTTGATAAGGTAGCATAATTATAAATAGGAAACAGGATAGGAGGAGGCCATTCAGCTCCTCAAGCCCATTCCACCATTTAATGCCATATATCTGCCTTTAGCTCAAATCTCTTAATATCTTTGCTTAACAAAAATACATTTATCTCCGATTTATAATTAACCATTGAATGTGCATCTGCTGCAATTCGTGGAAGAGATTTTCAAGCAGCTACCAAAGTGATTGTAACAAGGTTCCCTGATTGGGGCTGTTAAGCTGGTTCAATCAGGGAGCCCCGGCTGACAGATAAAAACAGGAGTGTCAGACATCCTGGCCCTTTGAAAGCTGCCTCTGAGGGAGCTAGAACAGTTTCAAGGACTTCCCTCGTGTAAATGAAAGGTGACTTGCTGACAGGACACCAGCTTTTGTGGAGTTATTTCAGCGACCATCCTTTAAGTGTAAAATTGCTTCCTGAACGGTCTGGCCGTAATTCTCAGAATCGGCCCCTGAGGTCTTGAATCCCCAACTGGTGGAAATAATTTCTCTTTATCTACCCCGTGTTTTCCTGTTAATACCTTCAAGACTTCAATAGATCAGCCATTAACGATGTAAATTCTAGACAAAACAAATGTAATTTGTATAAGAGATAATAGGAACTGCAGATGCTGGAGAATCCGAGATAACAAGGTGTAGAGCTTGATGAACACAGCAGGCCAAGCAGCATCATAGGAGCAGGAAAGCTTGACATTTTGGGCCTAGACCCTTCATCAGAAATGGGGGAGGGGAAGAAGGTTCTGAAATAAATAGGGAGAGAGGGGGAGGTGGATAGAAGATGGATAGAGGAGAGGATAGGTGGAGAGGAGACAGACAAGTCAAAGAGGCGGGGATGAAGCCAGTAAAGGTGAGTGTAGGTGGGGAGGTAGGGAGGAGATAGGTCAGTCCAGGGAGAACAGACAAGTCAAAGGGGTGGGATGATGTTAGTAGATAGGAGATGGGGGTGCAGCTTGAGGTGGGAGGAGGGGATAGGTGAGAGGAAGAACAGGTTAGGGAGGCAGAGATGAGCTGGGCTGGTTTTGGGATGCGGTTGGGGGAGGGGAGATTTTGAAGCTTGTGAAATCCACATTGATACCATTGGGCTGCAGGGTTCCCAAGCTAAATATGAGTTGCTGTTCCTGCAGCCTTCAGGTGGCATCGTTGTGGCACTGCAGGAGGCCCAGGATGGACATGTCGTCTGAGGAATGGGAGGGGGAAATGGTTCGCGACTGGGAGGTGCAGTTGTTTATTGTGAACCGAGTGCAGGTGTTCTGCAAAGCGGTCCCCAAGCCTCTGCTTGGTTTCCCCGATGTAGAGGAGGCCACAACGGGAACAGCGGATGCAGTATACCACAGTAGCAGATGTGCAGGTGAACATCTGCTTGATGTAGAAAGTCTTCTTCCCACTCATTTTTACTGGCTCCATCCCCGCCTCTTTGACTTGTCTGTCTCCTCTGCACCTATCTTCTCTTCTATCCACCTCCCCCTCTCTCCCTATTTGTTTCAGAACCCTCTTCCCCTCCCCCATTTCTGATGAAAGATCTAGGCCCAAAACGTCAAGATTTCCTACTCCTATGATGCTGCTTGGCCTGCTGTGTTCATCCAGCTCTACACCTTGTTATCTCTAACTTGTGTAATCGCTCTTCATAACTTTACCTCCAAAGTCGAGTTATCATTCTTGTAAACCGACATTGTACTCCCTCAAAGGCCAATATATCCCTGTTAAGGTGCAATACCTATTTATGCTCACAGTACTCAAAGTGCTTCAAAGTGGAACCTAACAAGATAACAAGCGTGGGGCTGGATGAACACAGCAGGTCAAGCAGCATCATAGGAGCAGGGAAACTTGATGTTTCGGGCCTAGACCCTTCATCAGAAAGAGGGGGAGGGGAGAGAGGGGGAGGCGGATAGAGGATGGATAGAGGAGAGGATAGGTGGAGAGGAGGCAGACAAGTCGAAGAGGCGGGGATGGAGCCAGTAAAGGTGAGTGTAGGTAGGGGAGTTTTGCACCCTTATACTTCAGTCCTCGTGATGTAAAGGCCAGCATTCCATTAGCTTTCGTCATTACTTTTTGCATATGTCTTCGACACTTTAAAGATATATGCATCTAAACACCTTGTGACATCCATGGTATTTAAACTGATACCATCGAGAATGTTCCCGTGATCTATCCTTTTTTGGTCCAAAAAGGATAACCACACACTTGCTTGCATTGAACTCCATCTGCCACAGTTTTGCCAAGTCACTTCATCTGTCAATATCCCTTTGTATTTTACGCTATCATCTACACTGTCTCTAATGCTTGTCTTTATGTCATCAGCAAGTTGTTAATAAATAATGTGAATAATTGAGGCCCTAACAGATCCTTGAGGGTCACCACTGGTCATATCGTGCCATGCTACTTATTATTTACTCATGACGTCTACTTTCTGTCATCTGCTGTTCAAACAATTTCCCAGCCATGTCAGCAATTGTCCTCAATTCCAAGGGTTTCTAACAGTCTCTTTTATGGGATCTTGTTATCTTTTGGAAAAAGATAACAGCTCATGATGTTGGAGATTGTATATTAGCATGGATAGAAGATTGACTAAAGAAGACAGAGAGTTGAGGTAAGTTGATCCAGTAACCTGTAACTACCAGTGTGCCATAGGGATCAGTGAAGGGATCACAATTATTTACAAAACGTATTCATGACTTGGATGAGCAAAATCGATGTACAATGGCCAAGTTGGCAGATGACACAAAAATACTTGGGAAGGCAAGTGATGAGGATAACACCAAGAGTCTGCAGAGGGATAAAGACGGGATAAGGTGAGTGGGGCCAAAGCTGAGCAGATGGAATATTATGAGGGAAAATTATGTGTTTATGCACTTTGGCAGGAAGAATAGAAGAGATGAATTTTATTTAAGTGGAGAAAGACTGGGGAAAGATACAGAACAGAAGAATTTGGGAGTTCTCATCGATGAATCACAAAAAGCTTGCATCCAAGTTCAGCAGGTAATGTGGAAGGCACACAAAATGCTGGCCTTTACTTCAAAGGGAATAGAGTGTAGAAGTCAGGAGATTTTGATAAAACTATACAAAGACTAGTCAGACCTCAGCTAGAATACCATGAACAGTTTGAACACAATACCTTATGAAAAGAAAGATACACTGGCAATGGAAAGTTCACTCAGCTGATCCCAGGTATGGAGATGTTAGTTGGATCTGTACTTTTTGGAATTTAGAAAAATGACAACGTAATTAAAACATCAAAAAATCTTAGGGACTTGACAGTGTAGATTTGAAAGTGTACTTCTCCTTTTGGGAGAACACAAAGGCATAGGAATAAGAGGGCATGCATTTAAGACAGAGATGAGGAAGAATTTCTTCTCTGAGGGTAGAGAATCTGTGGAACTCTTTTGTGCATTGAGGTTGGGTCCTTAAGTATATTCAAGGCTGTGGTAGACAGATTTTTAATCTGTAAGGGAATCAAGGATTATGAGGAAAAGGCAGGGAGGTGGAGTTAAGGATGATCAGTTCAGTCATGATCTTATCAAATGGCAGAGCAGGGTTGACAGTCTGAAAGTCCTACTTCTGTTGTCCTATGATCTAATATGCTACCTCTATACCCTTTATTTTCTACAATAACCTTCGATGTAGCGCTTAGTCACATGCTTTCTGGAAATTCAAGAACATTATATCCACTGGTTCTCATTTTATATCAGCACTTATTACCTCCTTAAAGAACTTGTATGGATGGGTTAAACATGATTTTATAGAACCATATTAAGTCTGCTTGATTATCTTGAACTTACTCAAGTTCTCTGCTGTAACTTCTATAATACTAGCTAACATTTTCTCTGTGACAGATGTTAAGCTAACAAACCTATAGATTCCTGCTTTCTGTTTACCCCCTTTTTGAATAAAGAAGTTGCATTCACTGTCTTCCTTAAATGCCCAAGTACTTCAGGACACTTGGTTGTGTTAAGGGTGCTCCTACTTCTTGCTCCTAAGTTATTGTTAATTAATGATCAGATGTTATTTTTGTCATGTTATTTGAGGGGAAGCAAGAAACTAAAAGAACTCTCTCAATGCTCATCACTTTTCAATATAAAGGAAGAGAGAGGACATATCATAATGTAAGACTAGAAGCCATCAAGGTCATGTGCCACTTGGACTCCCATCCGAATTGGAATGCTCTGGTTGCAATCTCTAAAGAGTGCTATGGGAAGTATTAAGAACAGACTGACCCCCATTTCTGATGAAGGGTTTAGGCCCGAAATGTCAAGTTTTCCTGCTCCTTTGATGCTGCTTGACCTGCTGTGTTCATCCAGCCCCATGCTTGTTATCTCGTGACCCCCATTTAATGTTGCGTTTCCATGATATTACTTTTACGTGAGCTCTAGTCCCGGTATGGAGTCTGAACATATTACTTTCACAACTGAGGGGTGAGGAACACTTTCAAATTGTGCAAGTTGGCATGGGATCTTTCAACCCCCAATATTAACTGGAATGTTAAGACCCGGGTTATAAGTCATGATCTGAATGTACAATTGTGAATAAGAGGCGAAACTTGACTGTGAAAGTTTTCACACAGATACATGTGAATATGAAGATGAGAACAAAACAGGTTCTAACTTCCATTTGCATAGCAAAAAGGAAATGTCAACGGATTGTGTCAATGATAGTTGTTATTCCCACTTGTCATTTTTCACAATAGTCAAGCAAAGTATGTAATTATGTAGTACAATGAATATGATTAATCTGTCTTGAAGAAAGACTTTTTCGAGACAGGTATCTTGCATGGTTTGTAGACATTTTTTATATCCAGGGTTCATATTATAAATGAATGAGTTCACGAATCTTTAACACAAGGGTGTGACTTCAATCGAAATTCTTACAAGTTATTAAATTGTTCAGATGACTAAGTTTGGTCACTCAGTTTAAAGTTCCCAGACCTCTGATTAATTGTGTAAAGTTCAGTCTGTAAAGCTCAAACATGTGTGTTTGGGTTCAGTCCCTGAAGTTCTTACAAGTACTTTATGAATTCCAATCCAAAGAGTTCCAACACACGGTATACTATCAAAAAACATGCTTTACAAACAACTTTGATTGCACTTTTGGGTTTTCAGTCAGAAAATGCATCACCATGTGATCATGTTCTGCACTCCGGAGAGAGAACTTTAAATTCCTCAGATTTCAACCAGAGCATTCCAATTAGGACGGGATTCCAAGTGGCACACAGCCTTAACGTTTCAGGTCTTATATTATGACATGCTCTTTTTCATTGTTCCCTTTATATTGAAAAGTGAAAAGAACCAGGGTTCAAAATGCATGACATCAAAAATATTGTAAAAAAATAGAAGTGGTGAAACAAAAAATAGCTTGGACATAAAATGCTGTATTTCGGAGAAGAAACAGATCAAAAGAGTAAAGAAATTTCTCTGAAGAAAGGTTGAGGCCCGAAACGTCAGCCTTCCTGCTCCTCTGATGTTCCTTGGCCTGCCGTGTTCATCCAGCTCTACACCTTGTTATCTCAGATTCTCCAGCATCTGCAGTTCCTACTATCTCTGAAACATTGCGATATGTCTTGATTGAACACTGTAGGAATGCAGGGGGGACACTGACAGACTCAATGAGATTTGGAGAAACTCAAAAGAAAATCAAGATTGAGGAAAAAACAAGAGAGAGACACACATGGATAAAGAAACAGCAATTGGAAATGAGGGTTGATAGAAGTATTGACAATTAGTCGAGCATTTTTTTCTATATTCTGCCGAATGGCATCATAGAGGCTGTAGAAGTAATTCATCAAATGTGGGTCAGCAATCTTCAGTTATGTTGGAAGTAGACTTTACAAATAAAAGAGATAACAATGTTGTGCTTTACAGAATTCCTGCACTACAACTGTCATACAAGTAATTAGTGGGAGGCTTTACTGATGGAATGTGCTCCACTTTTCTCAATAAAATTATATTGTTCTAGACAAGATAATTTCTCTCGTCCTATGAAGAACTCTCACTGGACCTTCTTTTGAGAACACTTCATTTGCAATTACAAACTCATAGAGTCTTCAAGGTATAAATCCACACCTCAAATCTCAGCCCAGGAGCTTTGGAATTATTTTCAATAATTGTGTCAGAATTTAATTTGAATATAAAATCATTGAGCTGTCAGTTGAGACATCCATACTGGGACATTAGACTATAGCAAGCTATTTGCAATCAGAAAGAGAATACAATTTAACTCTCAAAAGGCCTAAATTAATATTTCTGCATCACTGAATATTAGGAAGCAGGAAAAGAGTGACACAAAAGACCAGAAGAACATTTTTAATTAACTTGCTGATGACAACAACAGTATTTTATAAGCGGGGTATGGGTTAATCTCAGAGGGCTCCATGGATCGAAAGCCAGTTGAGAAAGCAGCCTCTTCAAAATAGAAGTATGATTCAATGAAGCAAAGAAGCTGTACAATGTTTACTATCGATTAGAAAGATACCAAAACACCTCCACTTAGTTTTAATTGCAGGCTACTATCTTAAAAGCACTTTATGAAGTTTAGCACCTTTGTATCCTTTTACCAAGACTGGAAAAGCTCCAACAATGCACAAAATTCCACATCTGATCACTTGATTAGATGTTTTACAGCTTTCCAGGCTTATCATAGAATTTTAAAACTTCATGAACGACAGGACGGTTGCTTTTGAAATGATTCTGGTTTGCTAATGTACTCCTCCTCCAGACCGATCTTTTGTTTCTTTACTTGTTAAATATGCTTGCCTGTTGCCTTATGCTATCATCCCAATTGTCAATTCATCTCTCCTGTCTTTCAACCTATCACAGAGCTTCCCTCTTATTTTTACCTCCTGCCCGACCTCTGAAGTTGCTCAAAACCTATTAAATCTTTGTTTTCTCAGTTTTGGCAAAAGTCATCAACTCTGAAATGCTGACTTTGCTTATTTCTTCACAAACGCCATCTGACCTGCTCAGTATTTCCAGCACTTTTTTAAAAATCACACGTACTGTTCAGTTTCTCATTTCACATTTTAAAACAATCAGCATGCCAGGAGAGGAAAATAAGGATTGGATTGTGAACTGGGAGTTGAGGATGAACATAACGAGAGAATAAGGGACATTTTGACAACATTATTTGTAAAAGAAATCATCATGGATGTGGTCATTGCTGCCAAGGCCAGACTTTACACCCACCCCAAATTGGTCTTGGCAGTGTGTTACTATGTTGCTTTCTTGAGTATAGCATTGCTGTGGTTCTGGAGTCACATGTAGGCCAGACTGGTTTAGGATGTCAGAATTATTCTCGAATGCACATTTTATTTTCCATTAACTAATAGTTTGATGGTCACACTGAAATAACTCCACAGAGGCCGGTATCCCATCACCAAGTCAGCGTTTACTTGCATGTGTGGAGAGTCCTTGACACCGGCCCAGCTCCCTCAGAGCCAGCTCTCAGAGTGAGCAGAATCCCTGAGGCTCCTGTTTCTATCTGTCAGCCAGGGCTCCCTGATTGGACCAGGTGGGCAGCCCCAATCTGGGAACTCAGCTTCTCTGAGGTTCCACCTGCCTCACCTCGTTACAGTCAGTGCAACCGCTACTAATGCTCATGTTTTATTCCAGGTTTATTCAGTAAACTGAGCTTAAGCTCACCAGCAGCTGCAGCATAACGTGAAAATGATCTCCTTACCATTAGTTCAGGCCTCTGGATTAGCACTATTTCCCTGAAAGCAGAGTTATAAAAATAAAAACAATATGAAAGAGAAGGAAGGCAGGAGAGGATTTGGTCATTAAGGATCTGGCTCTGGTGACTTGTTTATATAAACTGGCTGAGACGGAGATCTTTTAACTACTTTTGGGAAATAAAAGTAACTCATGTTCCTGATCCAGAGTGGCTTATCATTCTTGTTGGCAAACCTGTTGTCCCTATTGGCCAAAGAAGGGCTCAGCTCTGATGCCAGCACGACCCTCCTCACCTTCACCCCCCCCCCACAGGAAATGCTTAAAATAGCTCTCCAGACACCTGGGTAGGAATTTTCCTTACAAAATTCTGAACCTTTCCCCATAGATTTAAATTAGTGCAGATGGAGGACAGGTTCCAGGTTCAAGAAACAAAAATAGATGCAAAGGTTTCAAAAATGGAGAAGATGATTCTTGAAAATTACAAAACAATGCCAGAATATATAACAAAATTTGTGAAGATGTTGAACTGAAAGTTATACAAGATGTCTGACATACTGGTCTTCTACAAGTTATAATTTCATTGTAAAACTAGAATCTCTGAATACATGGCAGAATGTGATCAGTTCTGTTCACGTCTGATACTTAAAACCTCAAACCTTGATAGGTTCCTGTTTTCTTGGCAAAACCCCCACCCCCCTCCCAGCTGGCTTCAGTCAGTAGTGGTCCCTTGTTTAAAGCCATTAACACAGGCCTCTGGATATCAGAGAGCGCATATGTACAAATGATGGGAAACAGTCACTGTGTAAAAGAGAGAGCTAATGGAAATATTAACCTACAAGAGTAAAGAGACTCAGCTGACTGCTTTCCTGGAATACATAACTCTTCACAACTTCCTTGAGTTCATGGAAAACATAAGTCATCTTTCTCAATAGTCCTCCAAGATCAGAAATGTCCATTTCATCTGAGCCAAGATAGACCCTAAAAAATGGAGAAGACTACAAAAGGGAAATCTAAAATTGTGTCTCATTCTGTGGCTTTCCTGACTTCAATTTTGTCTAGAAAAAGTACACTTTCCATTCATGTTAGCCTCCTGTGTCATCCTAGTTTCACATACTTGTTTTTTAGCCCTCACATAAAATCACTACCATAAAATTAGGACACGTTTCTGGGCAATCAGGACCACAGGAATTGTCATCCTCACAATTCGCAAACGTGTTCTTCATAACACAAAGGAACATTTTTGTCATGAAAGATGAAGAGAAAAAATGAGGTGGGCTTTGTGCTTTATGGAAAACAGATGTTTGCTGATCCTGAACCTAGTTGTTGGTAGGAGTCTCAGAGCATGTGCAGCAAGGAGCTTTTAAACAAGATCCAGGCTAGACCTGCATCAATGGGTCAGAGATTTTAACATATAGAAAGGGTCCAAGAGAAAACACTGTACTATGTAGTGGTATTTGAGAAAGAACTAATTCCTTACATAAGTCTTCTAATGCTGCTTAATTCTCAGACTTCTGAAACCCAAATTCCAGCCTGCCATCAACATTAATCAACAACAACTTGCATTTATATGAAGTCTTCAACATAGTGAAACCTTCCAACGTGCTACATGGAATGTTAGTGAGGAAAATTTAACAGCAATCCATAAAAGGAATTACAAGGGCAGATAGTCAGAAGTTTAGTCAAAGAAGTATGTTTTAACTAATCTTAAAGGAGAAAGGAAAGGTAGAAAGATGGAGAGATGCCAGGAGTGAATTCCACAGACTAGGGCCCAAGTACCTGAAGGCACAGACAAGAATTGTGGAGAGGTTTAAATCAGGAATGCTCGAGAGACCAGACTGGAGCAGCACAGGCACTCCAAAGGTTATAGTGCTGGATGAGATTTCACAGCTGGTGAAGACTGAGACACTACAGGGATCTTGAAACAAAGGATGAGCAAACAAAAATGAGAATTTTATAACTTGAGGTATTTTCAGGAGCCAATGCAGATCAGTGAGTACTGGGTTAATGATTAAATGGGGCGATGAGAGTGAGTACACCGGAGAGTGTGGAGAGTAGAATATGTGGGGCTAGCAGAGTGCATTAAAATAGTAAAATCTCGAGGTAACAAAGGCATAATGAATGTTTCAGTTGTAGATTAAGAGTTCATTTCAGGTTACTTCAAGAATCAATGATAAGTAAAAGCAGTCAGTATTCCCTGCTGTTGAGTAGCATGACGAGGAGGAATGCATTTACGGTAGTTGGGTGAGAACAATTTTAAACTGAAATGGTCTCCATTACTGCCAATATTGACTGTACAGCACCACCCACAGAAAATAGCCACTTGGGTAATTTATCAAGGATGACCTGCTCTCCCAGAACAGTAAGCTGTTGAAAAATCAAAATCTTCCGCGGAGGACATGGTAAGAAATACCAGAAGTAAAATTAGAATATGGCTCAGGCAAAAGAAACAAAATACATGTCATGCCAAACAACTAAATGCTGCTTATAATAAACAAATAAATTCAGGTTGCTCCTTTAATTCCACTTCGTCAAGGAACTGTCTCGCAAACTCTGACCTCTCAAGATTCAATGAACTGGAACTGAATGGCTATGGATTTTCAGACGTGTTCATCTCAAGTTTTAAAAAGTGCCAAGATTTAATAGTTTCTTTGTTCAAAATCATTCAAGAGCCATTGTCAGCCTCAGAGCAGAAACATTGTGAAGCAGTGTTCGTGCCTGTGTCTGTCTTGAGGGGGTTGTGGGACTGCACTACAAAATGTGGTTGCCATGGTGACCAGAAAAAATGAAACCACTTTGAGTTCACCTGGGACCAACAGCCACACATCTGCTATTTTAAGAGCTGGGCTTCTGGAATCCACCTTAACCCTTTCTGGTGAGGCTGTTTTCCCATTCTGTCCTGAATATGTTGACTGTTGTTGGAAGATGGTTCTCAGGCACTAGCCAGCAATCTTGCATTTCTGCACCGGGAGTGATCATTCTTCAAGCACCAGCCTGCCTATTCGTAATTAATAAGGCAATCAATGAAGGGGAAACATCATGGTCAAAAATAACTGTGCCTTCATACAATATCCCTATGCAGTGCCTTTTCAGTCGAGGTTATTGGTTTGGTGTCAGGATAAGGAGCTCTAACTTTCATACCCCCTCCCTCATTCAGGACTTGGGAGACGATTGCAATGCTCCTCTGGCTCTCTGCTCCCCTACTTAATCACCTAAAAATACAGCCAACAGTGAACTTGAGACTATTCTGCTCAATTTAGCTCAATCCGTACTTCTTTCTCCAACAGACATATTGAGAGAAATCACATCTGCTTTCTGAAAACATTACATGACAGATTTAGAGTTTCCAGTCTGTTGTATGTTTATGTACTGTGGTCACCCCAAGGTAACTTCAGACAACCAAAAGAATGTGGCATTTCTGTAATTGGGAGGTCACTCATCTCATAGTATGGATGAGATGGCAGCCAATACCTCTGGGGCAGAGAAACGAGAAGGAATATCTGTAGATTCTAAATCTCAGGGGAACGCCACATCCAAGTCTTTGGACAGACGCAATAGATGCAATGCTGCCTCTCTTTAGTGTCAGTTCAGTGACTTCATTCGACTGAGCACAGTAGCTATTAGCCCCACTACAGCAGCTAGAATTAAAAGCTCATCTAATGGTAACCATGACCCCACCTGTCAAATTTGAAGTTTCTTGTCGCGCAGTACTAGCGTCCCTACTTTTGGGTCAGAAGGTCTTGGTTCAAGCTCCATCTGCTACAGAGTTGTAACATGCCAATTGGATACATAATTGTCTTAAAGGCAGGAGACAGAGAGTGGCGGTGAGAGGTTGCTTTTCGGACTGGAGGTCTGTCACAACTGGTGTTCCGCAGGGATCAGTTCAGGGTCCTCTTTTGTTCATCATTTATATAAATGATTTGGATCAGAATATAGAGGGCATTATTAGTAACTTTGCAGATGACAACAAAACTGGTGACATAGTAGATAGTGAAGAAGGTTTTCTAAGATTGCAAAGGGATCTTTATCAAATGGGTCAATGGCTGAAAAGCAGCAGATGGCGTTCAATTTGAATAAATGAAAGTTAATGCACTTTGGTACAACAAACAGAGTAGGACTTATACAATTAATCGTAGGGCCTTGGGTAGTGCTGTAGAACAGAGGGACCTAGGGATTCAGGGACATAATTCTTTGAAGTTTGCACCACGTATGGACAGGGTGATTAAAAAGGCATTCAGCATGCTCGTCTTCATTGCTCAATCCTTTGAGTATAGGAGTAGGGAAGTCATGTTGAGGTTGTACGGACATTGGTGAGGCCTCTTCTGGAGTACTGTGTCTAGTTCTGGTTACCCAGTTAAAGGAAGGATAATTATTAAGCTAGATGGGGTTCAGAGGACATTTACCAGGATATTGCTGGGTATAGAAGGTTTGAGTTATGAAGAAATGCTGGATAGGCTAGGACTTCTTTTAGTGTAGGAGGTTGAGAGGTGACCTTATAGAGGTTTAAAAAATCATGAGGGGCACAGGTAGGTGAGTGGTAGGTGTCTTTTCCCTAGGATAGGGGATTTCAAGTCTAGGGAGCATATTTATAAGGTGAAAGGAGAGAGATTTAAAAAAGACATGGGGGGGGCAATTTTTTGACACAGAGAGTTGCTCGTATGTAGAATGAACTTTCAGTGGAAGTGGTGGATGAGGGTACAGATTATGTTCGGCATGCACTGGTTGGACCAAAGAGTCTGTTTCCATGCCGTATGATTTGATGACATGACGGCTGAACAGGTTGATTAAAAAAATACATTTCTTTAATGAACAGCAGCGACCCGATGCTCGGGCTAGTTTGCCAATCAACACTTACTCAAACAAATAGCCTGTCCTTCCAGCATAGCTTTAAGCACAGCTCACATGCAGAAGTGTTTGCAGCTGAATGATAGAATTTTGCTATCACTGACTTTGCATTTGCCCTCCTTCTTTCTTTCATCATTGATTCAGAAGCATGGGAGATAATCGGGGGCTCTCTAACCCTAACCCTAACACTACTGCAGTTGTCCCAGGACCCTCTTTCACAGTAATATGACTTGTTAGATGGCTACCCAAACCTACAGTAGAGGGTAAACTTACATTTTGATTCTCAAATGAAGTTCCTTCACAATGAAGCTCGGTAGTTAGCACTGCTGCCTCACAGCGCCATGAACCCAGGTTCGATTCCAGTCTTGGGCGACTGTCTGTGTGGAGTTTGCACATTCTCCCCATGTCTGTGTGGGTTTTCTCTGCATGCTCCAATTTCTTCCCACAGTCCAAAGATGTGCAGGTTCGGTGGATTGGCCATGGTAAATTGCCCATAGTGTCTACAATGGGAAATACAAGGAAAGTGTAGGGGAAGGGGGTGGGTCTGGGTGCGATGCTCCTCGGCGGGTTGCTGTGAATGCAATGCATGGGGCGGTCTGCTTCCACACTGTAGCTATTCTATGATTCTACAAAACATTTCAAATGAAAATTGGTTGAACACAGACTACAAGAACATTGCAATGGATAGATAGGGATTTTTGCAGTTCCATCTGTGGAGGAAGTCTGCTCTGCAAAATTGAAAAATATCACTCTAGTGCAATAATACTGCTATTTCTGAGTGTAGTGCTTGGAGAGTGGAGGTGTCGACACTTTGCATTGAATACATCATGAAACTGACTTGTGCATGCTTGAATAATTGATGCAGACCAAAATTATTCTGCTTTGCACCCATAGCATACATGAGAGTGTTTGGTAAGTTAGTGCATCAGAAGTCTAACTAGTATCTAAACAGTGTTGTCCTGACCCTGGGAGAGTTTGATGCAACAATGCAGAGGGGGCTTTATTCTGAATCAAACCTTCTGCTGGTCCTGGATTAGGAATGTTTGACAGGACAGTGTAAAAAAAGCTTCACTCTGTACCTAGAGTGTGTTCTACCTTGAAAGTCTTTGATGGGATAGTGTAGAGTTAGTTTTACTTTGGTACTCACCCACACTGTAACTGCACTGGCAGTGTTGTGTGGGATGGTATCGAGGGACCTTTATGATATACTGTGCCAGTACCAGCTCTGGCAGTGTTTGAAGGGATAGTTTAGGAAAAGCTTAATTAGTATCTAACTGGTGGTGGACCTGCCACCAGAATGTTTAATGAGACACTGCAGGGGGAACTTTACCCTCTCTCTAACCCATACTGTACAGGTCCTTGCACTGTTTGATGTTGAATTTGAAATCCTGAAGCAGGAATATTGTTATCCCAATGTTTCCAAAACTGAAGCATATAGATCAGGATGGTTCAAAATTGACTCTTTGGTCTATGCTGAGATAGTGGATCAATTTCATAATGCTGTTTAAAAATACACCTGTCTGTCAATGTATCAAATCAAACTTCAAGTTTGAAACCTCATTCTTGATTTAAAGACTCTGCATAACCATGTCAATAACTTTCTCTAGCCCTTCAAGCCTTCAAGATTTCTATGCTTCTCTAATTTGATATGTCACTTTAATAACATCATCATTGCTGACAGTTGTCAGCTGTAGAATTCCCTTCCTGAAAGTCTCTCTCTTTCTCATTTCCTGATAAGTTAAGATTTTGGTCATCACCATTAATATCACCTTTGATGGCTGGGGCCATAATATACTTGCGAATGCTCTGGTGAAGTGTTTTGGAGGTTTGACAATCTTATAAATGCAAGTTGTCACAAATAGGATGATCCATATTTGATCCCTAGTCTCAACAGAAGTGGCATTCTAGGGTACAATTAACCTGTGGCCCCAGAGAATCTTAGAATGCACAGGACAAAAAGAGTCCATGAATCCCATCATACATGTATAAACTCTTTAGTAGAGTTCTCCATGGGAAAAGTAGCCACTGATGTTGACCGCGGACAGAAATTTCTCCTGAAAGTTAACCTGAGGAATGAATTGATATGGGGTGAGCAAATTAAGAAAATCACAGATAACAAGCATGGGGCTGGATGAACACAGCAGGTCAAGCAGCATCATAGGAGCAGGAAAACATTTTCTGATGAAGGGTTTAGGCCCGAAACGTCAAGTTTTCCTGCTCCTATGATGCTGCTTGACCTGCTGTGTTCATCCAGCCCCATGCTTGTTATCTCGGATTCTCCAGCATCTGCAGTACCTTTTATCTCTGATATAGTTTGATACAGAGGCATGATTCTTTGTTTAGTCCACACAAACTGCTGGTTCATACTACAAACTCCAGTTTTGTCAAAAAAAACAATTATTATCACAGAATCCTTGCAGTGTGGAAGCAGGCCATTTGGCCCATTGAGTCCATACCAACTCTCCAAACAGCAAACCACCCAGACCTACCATCCCCACCCTATCCTTGCATTTCTGATGGCTAATCCACTAAGCCTGCACATCCCTGGACACTATGGGCAATTTACATGGCCAATCCGCCTAACGTGCCCATCTTTGGACTGTGGGAGGAAACTGGATCACCCAAAGGAAACCCACTCGGACACAGGGAGAATTTGCAAGCTCCATATGTGAGGCAGCAGTGCTAACCACTGAGCCATTGTGCCATTCCTGGAGATAAGGGAGATCAGGGAAATAATTGGAATATAGAACTTAGCACTTCATCAAATACAATATTAGCCTTGAGACTACCATCATTATTTCTATTTGCATAGATTATTGCAGTTATATTTAACTAAACTTATATTTTTCTTTTTCACATCTCTTGGACACATTTCAAAACACTTGACTTGGAAGCAGTAGGATTGCAGATGCTGGAATCCA
>JAHRHZ010000003.1:8305499-8443799 GCA_024137785.1 Ginglymostoma cirratum
TCAACTTTCCTGCTCCTCTGATGCTGCCAGGCCTGCTGTGTTTCTCCAGCTCCACAATGTTGCGTGTGAGACTTATGGATTGTAACACCTTAAGGTATCAAAGGAACCTCAAGCAAAGAGACAGCAACTTGATATAATAAGGGGGCTGACTATCCAAATCCTGTTTCTCAGTTGAGGACAACCTCTTACAGACATTTATGTCCTAATCATTCCAGGAATGTTATAAAAAGTAGTTAAAAGATTGCTTTAACACAAGTGTGAGCACTTTTATTCAACTTCTGTGTACTCGAGTGAGTCTAATATGCTGAGGAAGTGATAGTTTCAGAACAGCCAGTACATACCCCTAAACTATAGGGAAAGAAAGAAAAATAATGTCTCACTCCAAGTGCTGCAAATCAGTTAAAAAAGAGCCAGGATAAAGGAACTTCAATCAGTATTTAAAATGAAGAATCCTGAAAATCAAGTGTTCAACTGCTGACAACAATGCAACCAGTGCAACGAAATGACAATAAACTCACTCCTTTGTTATTTCAAAAAAGCCCAGCTAAAGTGGCTCCTTTTTAAAGAGAAGTTAATTTGATCTGGGAGAAAGGTATTCTCAAGGGAAGGAATCTTTTATAAATTAACCTCTTGTAACCAAGAGAGGGTGGGTGAATAAAGAAATACAGCCAGTTCATTGCTTTTCATCTGGAAACTGAACAGTGTGGGATATCCTGTCTGGAGCTGTAACACACTGGGGAGGGTCACACAGGGTCTGATTTAACACATGGCAAATTCTTGTGATCTGGAACACACCATCAATAAGGCTGGTAGAAGTAGCTTCAAATGTGATTTTCAAAGTACAGCGACAATTTGGATGAAGATCAGAAAATTGCAGGAATATAGGGAAAGAGAGGCAGAGTCAAAAATTATTGGATAGCTTCACTAAAGATTCATCACAGGCATGACAGGCTGACTGGCATTTTGATCTAGATCATTAGATGATTACTGCTTCCCTGCTTGAGAGCTTCTAACTCAGCATAGCCTCATGATTGATCCGAGGTTAACACACTGCTACAAACAAGCTTTATAAATTTGACCAGGAGCATTTTATACTTACTCTTCCCATTTTGAAGTTTATTACTTATTCCCTTCGATCATCTCACAATGTGACAAACACCACTCTGTTTACAGAGAAAGCAGGCAGGTACGTGGCCTGTCACAGAGCACTCTCATTGCTACTGCTGATTTGGCTAGTAGGACTGGTCCAATGATGTCACTCACTCTGCCACACATGCCACCCTACCACTTACCCAATATCATAAGGTCACAACTCAGAAAAACTGAAGTACTTGTTCAAAAATTAATCAACTGTGCACAGTCCTGACACAGATCACATACTGAATAAATAGCTCTTATGATTCCAATCCCGGTTGTCACCCGATTAGCCGTACATTATTGGTCTAGCAATCATTTAAGCATTCTCTTCCATTTCACTGCATTAATCTTAATTTTCAATTTGGATTGTACTGAATTTCTACCCTTATTTGCATTCCAAAGACATTTTCCCTCATGCATCTAATATTGCAAAATCATAAATGAGTTTTTTGTATACATATTTAGGATTTGGCTATTCTAGTACCTATTAGGTGTGAGATATTAGAATGCAGTTTTCAGTTCCAGTGATTGATGATAGGAACATCCGAGTCATGCACCAAAATCTAAATGCTCTGGAATCATTCTTGCCAAAGTTCATGATTCATTGTCGTATTCAATACAAGTTCTCAGGTAGCTGACATCTTACACAGTAGGGGAACCTGGATTGTTGCCACTCCTCTAAGAATGTAAAGGGCTGCTGTAGTCATTTGAAATCATGTATGCTTTAAACAGTGAAAAATTAATATTCATATTTTTTCTTCAAATACTAAATATAGATATAAATCTCCTATATCAAACACCCCCAGGACACGGACAGTATGGGGAGTTCTGTCAATGATGTCACAGTCTTATATTTGAATGTGAGCAGAGCTGCAGAGTTAAATGCAGTCTAAACCCAGAGATACCGCTCCAGTAACTTTTTAAATCTTTCCCTTCTCACCTAAAACCTGTGCCCTCCAGTTGTGTCTCCCTAACTCTAGGAAAAAGACTTTGGCTATCACATTCTCCATGCCCATCATGATTTTACAAACCTCTATAAGGTAACCTCTCAGCCTCCAACACTCCAGGGAAGAAAGCCCTCGCCGATCCAACCTCATCCTAGAGCTCAAGCCCTCCAGTCCCAGCAGCATCCTTGTAAAGCTTTACTGCACCATCTCAAATCTAACAAATTTCTTCACACAGAAGGGCAACCTGAATTTTACACAGTATTCCAAAAGTGACCTCGCTAATGTCCTGTCTAGCCGCTACAACTCCGATATACAATGTTATGATGAATGAAGGCAAGTGCATCAAACACATTCTTCACCACCCTATCTACCTGCATCTCCACTTTCAAGGAACTATGCACCTTCACCCCTAGGTATGTTTATTCAGCAACATTCCCCAGGGCATTACCAGTCCTACCCTGGTTTGCCTTACCAAAATGCATCAGCACACATTTATCTAAATTAAACTCCATCTGCCACTCCTCAGCCCATTGGACTAGGTCCCATTGTACTCTGAGATAATCTTCTTCCTTGTCCACTACACTGCCTATTTTGGAGTCATCTGCAAACTTACTAACCATACCTCCTATATTCACATCCAAATCATTTATATAAATGACGAAAAGCAGTGGACTCAGCACAGATCCTTGTGGCACACCACTGGTGACAGGCATCCAGTCCAAAAAACATCCCTCTGCCACCTCCCTCTTTTTCCTAGCTTCAATCTAATTTTGTATCCAATTGGCTAGCTCCCCCGGATCCCATCTGAGGTAACCTTACTAACCAGCCTACCATGCCACATCTTTTTGAATATGTCAATGAAGTCCATACAAACAATGTTTACCGCGCTGCCTTCATCAATCTTCTTTGTCACCTCTTCAAAAATACTCAAACAAGTTTGTGAGACATGATTTCCCACACATAAAGCCATGCTATCCCTAATTAGTCCTTGCCTTTTCAAATACATGTAAATCCTGACCCTCATAATCCCCTCCAACATCTTACCCACCACTGATGTAAGGCTCACCAGTCAATAGTTTCCTGGCTTTTCCTTACAACATTCTTGGGACCACATTAGCCAACCTCCAGTTTTCAGCCACCACATCAGCGGTTATTGATGATACAAATATCTCATCAAGGGGCCCAGCAATCTCTTCCCTAGCTTCCCGTAAAGTTCTGGGAAACACCTGATCAGGTCCCAGCGATTTATCTACCTTTATGCGTTTTAATACCTCCGACACCTCCCATTTCTGTAATATTGACACTTTTTAAGATGTTGCTATTTATTTCCCCAAGTTCTCCAGCTTCCACATCCTTCTCTACAGTAGATACTGACGTGAAATACTTGTTCAGTATCTCACCCATCTCAAATCATCACAGAATCATAGAATCCCTACAATGTTGAAACAGGCCCTACTAGTGATCTTTAAGGCACCCTATTCTTTTCAGTTACTCTTTTGCCCTAAATGCCCTCATAGAATTTCTTTGTATTCTCCTTAACTCTGTTTGCCAAAGTTATCTCGTGTCCTGTTTGTGCCCTCCTGATTTCCTTCTTAAGTATACTCCGAATGCCCTTATACTCTTCTCAGGATTCACTCAATCTCACCTGTCTGTAGCATAAATGCCTCCTTCTTATTCTTGAACAGAGCCTCAATTTCTCCAGTCATCCAACATCCTCTACACCTACCAGCCTTGTCCTTCATACTTACAGGAACGTAGTGTCTTTGAACTCTTTTAACTCACTCTTAAAGGCCTCCCACTTCACAACTATCCTTTTACTTGCGAATACCCTCCCCCAATTAACTTTGGAAGTTCCTCTCTAATACCATCAAAATTGGCCGTAATCCAGTTTAGATCTTTAACTTTTGGGGATCAGCTCCATCATTTTCCAAATCTATTTTAAAACTAGTAGAATTAAGATCACTTGCCCCACAGTTCTCCCCCACTGACACCTCAGTCATTTGCCCTGCCCTATTTCCCAAAAGAGGGTCAAGTATTGCTCCTTCTCTAGTAGGTACATCCACATACTGAATAAGAAAGTTTTCTTGTACACACTTAACAATTCCTCTCCATCCAAGCCCTCAACACTATGACAGTCCCAACCTATGTTTGGCAAGTTAAAATCCCCTACCATTACAACGCTAGTTTTCTTAAAGATATCTGAGATCTCCTGACATATTTGCCTCCCAGTTTAACTTTGTTTTTCTCTCTCCACAAATGCTGCCAAACTGGCTGAGCTTCTCTAGCACTTTCTGTTTTTATTTCAGTTACTGGGGATCTGAAGTACTTTGCTTCGTTAGTGACCAGAACACAAAACGTTTTCTTTTTTTAGTAGAAGAGCATCAGGAGATTTTCAACATTCATCTTAGGCTCCTAATTAGCCTTTAATTTAAAGTCTTAAAAGATCTCTGATCATTTGATACTCCCTCGATACTTCACAATGATATGTGCTTCTATTATGATACGTCTTTACAAACCTACTACATTTTCGTATGTGAACAAAGACAACCCAATTTGACCTAAGCTCTTAAATCTACTTCTCTTGAAAAATGTATTAATACCCTAGTAGACTGATTTGTATCATCCACTTCAATAACCTTCCCTGAGTGGTAAATCAAAATGAAAAACTTACTGATATTGTCGTTCCTTTTGTAAGAGCGTAGATGACAAACTTAAAACTTATTCAAATTGTTGCCCTAACTAGAATTAGCTCATTCATTCGTCATCAGGGATGATACTCTGTAGCTTTCTGGGGTGAGTGGCTTCTTGGTCATCAGACAGATAAAAGTATGTCCAGAAATCATCAATTACTTTTTGTGGAGTGCAGTTTTGGGGATGAAGATGACCATATTATGACAAGCTACAAAGCTAAAACATGTCATTGCCTTGCACTTAACTTCACAGGTTGTTTTATCAACAACAATTAATGTTGATGGTCATGTGCTGGCTGTTTCCGATAACATGTTTGTGCACAACAACTCCAAGCATGGACGCAGAGCCCGTCGCCTTGACCCCACAGAAGGTATGTCCTTTTTGATAAGGTATGATTACTACTTGTGCACATGCTATGGTGAAAAATAATAATTAGCATTGAGCCGAGTTCCACTTGCTCCGTGACTCTTGCTTTCAGTTTATGGCTCACACGACTGTGGAAATATGAACTACATTCAGGGCTGTTCCTTTTTCATTTATTGCTGTGCACAAGAAAAAGGCAAAGGGTGAATTATTCAACTTACACGTGACAGTTCATTATTCAATAGAACTATTTAATGTTCGATTCGTTTTCTTTCTCCGCCGATGGTCAAGTGACCCGCTTCTGTTTTAGCTAGTGGTTTCACCATTGGAGTTTCACTGTGCAAAATGTCACGTGTAGAGATATATGCTTTCTATCCATGCTGTAATCGCATTGCTGAGACATTGGTTGGGATTATGGCCTTCACAGTCTGTAAAATTAAATTCAATTTGTACTTTTACAAAGAAAACCTAAGGAAATCCCAATACCCATAAACATAGAACTGCCAGATATTTTTGGGAGCAGTGATTTAATCAACCAATGTCAGATACAAATAATTGTAAGCTGAGTCAACAATCTGTTCAGAATTTACAGAACAGATCAGTTGATTGTGTGGAAATTGTTTTAAATGATAAAACCTAGGCTCTTAAGATGTTTCGCAAAAAAGGAATTGGTTGAAGTTAGATACATTGCAAAAAACTGGAAACTTCAAGGACAGAAAGAAATTGCATTTTGGTGGTACTTAGCATCAGCACTTCAGACGATTAGTTAAACACAGAAGTCACAGAATCATAGAATCTCTACAGTGAGGAAACAGGCCCTTTGGCCCAACAAGTCCACACCAAATTAGTTCTACCTCAGTCAGGCCCAACAAGCAGCAATGAGATCTTGCGTTTTTGTGGTTAAAAACTGAGATATAAATGTCAGCCAAATTTTGGAAAACAGGTCATTTTGGACCACCTGAACAGGTTGACAAAGTCTTTCTTTCACCTGACATCCCTGATAACACATCAGTCACTGAGTAGCGATGATTGTTACCACTTAGGAAAAGTAATTCCTTCTGATCTTACCTCAATGTTTCAGTTTCATAAATACTTCATGTTAGTTATGTGCAACTGGATGGGACAGTACACTTAAAACATTGGGCAAAAAATTGAAATTTTGGCCACAACTGATGACATTATGAAGAAGTATTAAAGGCCTCACTGATATAATACATTGTCCTTGCCTGATTTTAAAAATTTGTCAAATTTTTAAAGCAATTAACCAAGCCTTTATGGAGGGCAGATGTCCATGATCCAAAAAATTGGCATCAATAGCTGTGATGTTCAGTCAGAGATACCACTAGGGAGGCCTGGAATGGAAATATCTCGGTGACACATTGAAAATGTGCTGATCTCAGGTTGGTCTCTGAGTGCATTGTCAGGGGACAGGAGGTTGCTTCCATTCAGGTGGGAGAGCTCAATTTAAACAATGGAAAAATAACCATACTTCGCACAAACATCCTTGATCCAAAGAAGAATTAATTTTCCTCTTACCCTAAAGAAAAACTAAAATATGTCATAAACACATTTATTTCTGGTCCAGAATTGAGGTCAATATTGAAAATTTTTTCCCAAAAAATGTATAATCGTGCTCAAGCAAATTATCTGTCTCATTCACTTTTCTGTGTGAGGATGCATTCAAGATTTAGTTAAGTAAGGATTAACATGACTGGGTGCTGCAGGGACATAGTGATTCACCTCTGCAACCCAGGCAATGGGAATAAATGACAGTCTGATGGCAGGAAGAAACCTATGAAATTAATTCAACACAGTTTCACCCCAAATCTCAAAGATATGGTCATCAGGTCAGAAGCCAGAGGATAAACTGCAGTTCATTGGAAACCAAGGCAATTTGCAGCCAGGTGGAAAATGGACAAATATCTCATAAAAGAAACAGAGAGAATTTTTTTGGCATTGAAACTGAGCACTGTCGGGTGACCGTAAAAATTTTACTCTGTGCTTAATTAATTTAAGTCTACTGGATGCCTCAAATATAAGTAGCCCTTTCCTAGTATTAACAACACCCACTTTGATCACAACATATTTGAAGGTAAGGAAAATAGAGTTAAAAATAAAAAGGTTGAGCGAAGTGTTCTTGAAGAACATAAAATATCGTTTACTTGTTTGGCACTCATGGTAAACAGTCTGAACAAATTATTCTAGTACATGAAATATAACCCACCAAACGGTGACTAAAGGAGGAAAAGCACCCAAATACATCAGCTTTTGTCTTCCAGGCTTCAAAATAGTCTCCCAACAGAGAATAGGAATTGTTGTTTATGTTCTTTTTTTAACAGAGTCTTCTGTAATTTGTAATGTTTGAGTGAACAGTCAACTTGTAGAGACACATGGAAAAAACTGGATTCAGAATTAATGCAAGCGTGAACTGTTAATGAGCTGTGCCTAAGTTTGACGTATTACGTGAACATTAACAATGTCTCTCAAGGTTCTAGCTCCCCAGTGTCCTGCCACATCATGGAAATTTTAGTGATGCTTTGAGAGAATCCAGTTCACCAAAAATTCTGCAGTGTTATGGTGACTTGAACAAGGTTTTTTAGGCTTCTAAGATTTCCAATGATTTCCAATACTCTGGAATCAGCAAGAAAGTCTCTCTGGTCCAAATGCTCACAAGTTTTACTGTACACTGGAAATCTCAAAAACACTTGTACAGAGCAGTTGAAAATGTTCATTATCCAAAGGTAAGTTGTGCAAGGCAATGTTCATGTGCTGTAATGGGTTAAATTGTTTAAACACCAATACTGTACTGCAATATATGATTAAATCAGCAAAGAATTTGCAGTGCTGTTAATTTCCTGTCAGTGACTATGATGTTGTGAATAAAATCGCAGGAATTAGAGCAAGCAAACAGTCCATTTTTTTTCTTCCTTGACTGATTGAAAGTGATTGACTTGCTGCTCAGCCACAGCTTGAATATTTGGCATACTGCCAGAACCCTTCACGCTCTCCTCTGACCCTGTCAGCACTAAGCTAGAGGTGATGGATTGAGCTTGGATGTAGCCTTGAAACCATATAGCTTCTGACAGGGTGAGAAATTGTGAAGTTGAAGACAGAATGTGATTCTCTCCTACATGATACGTTCAGGTCCAAATGGAAACGTGCATCCAGATTTCCCTGTGATACCATATTAAGTAGCTACAGCTGAACTTCAGGAAATGCTCGTCTGACTGTGGCTGGGATGGTGACTGAACTACTTTAACAGGATGTGAGTGAGAAGTATGTAAAGAAGCATACCTGCCTCTTCTGAAACATATGCTCATTAATTGGCCATATGAGCAGATACATATTTACCTCTTAACATTCATAATATAATGGCTCAAAGCCGACACTTGAGTAGCTTCATATTATATTACTGCAACAAGTCTGCAATTATGCCTTCTCTTTTAATGACTTTTTGCTTTAAAGTTATTTCCATTTTGTGTCCTCTCTCCTCATTCAAAGTGGCTTTCTCTGTTTTAACAGCCATTTACTTCCTGGCTGGATCTGGAGTCATTGTGCCTCTCACAACATCACATAAGTCATGCCATCATATCACCAGCAAGGCCTCCTGATTGTGCTGCTCAAGTTGGTACCACTATTTCTGTGCCCTGCAGTCAAAGACAATTTTTTAAAAACAGTCCTCTGTTCAGGTCCTGAAGTAAACTTTGTTTCTCATCTTTGCCTCAGTGTTTGTTTTTTAAAGTTTTCTCAGTCGTTTGTACCTAGACTCAGTTTTTTAAAAATAATTCTCTGGTATACTGTACTGTAGAATATTTTAGCTGCACAGGTGCAACAGTTCAGGAACTTGCACTGTACCTGTACTAGGCTGTAAATTTTTTGAAAGACTTCTCTGCAAGCTAGAAAGCTCTGCTTTCTACACTGATGCTTTCCTTGTTTCATTTTACAAATGGTTTCAACTAGGAATGCACATGCTACAGATGTCTGGCACAGCATTTCAAGTTTTACATTGATTTTTTTTGGCAAAAATTGTCCTCAGCAAACAAACTACGGCTTCAACATTGATTGCTATTGCAACCATGTCTCACTTCAAGTCATTTCACTTCAAGCATTTTATAGGGCCCTAACTCCAAATTGAAGTGAGGACACCCAGCAAGTCTTTTCTGTATTCATTTTGTGATTAATTAGTTGCATTTAGATAGGGCCAGAGTTTGGCTGCCAAAGTTGTTTTCAGTGGCCCAAGTGAGTGACGAGAAAATTACTTATTAGTAGAGTAGGCATGAAGAGTGTCGAGCCCTGTCATCGTGGCGTGGAATTAAAACTGTTTCAAACATATTTAATGATTTCATAAAAAATACCTAGTTTTCCCATAATTTTAATGTCAGTGCTGCCAAGAAACAAGTGGAAAAATTATGTTCATTGAGGATATACTTCAGGATCAAACAATCTTGCTGCCAATCCGTGTCAAATACACTCATGTAAAATTATCACTTGGTATTCGAAACACTAGTGAATAGAACCAAACCCAACAACAGAGTGGGACACACAAATTCTGAGCTTCCATTATTTAGTGGAATATAAAGACTGCCTGTCTTCTAATCTCTTACACCACATTCAAGTTCACAAACCTAAATGTCAGCTCAAAGAGGAGCACACACTGAACAGACAGAGTTCACTAAAAGCTTACAGGAAGCTATTTTGAGGCAGAATGAATCTGTAAAATGTTGGTAGGATGATAATTTTCAGCAAGCTTTTCGCACAGGAAGTTCACAGCAAGATTGTACAAGACCACACAGAACTGCAAAAAAAAAACGCTAACTTGAACTGTGTTTTGAAGGAATTGCTGTCATCATGCTGTGTCGGCCAAAATGATAGGATATTATACCCTGGATGAACTGGAGAAACTTTCACCACTCCAGCTTAATCACAAACAATCAAAATTTTAATAGTGCAAATTTTGAAGTATATTTATCAGTATTAGGACCCTGCAGTTTTAGTGAAATTCGAAGCTGAAATGGAGGCAAAGTCAAGTTTTTAGGGAGTTGCACAGGGTGTTGTGGTAACTAGGAGAGGTTCCAGATTGTAGTGAAACATAGAAACTAGGAGCAGGAATAGACCATTTGGCCCTTTGAGTCTGCTTCTCCATTCAATATGATCACGGCTGATCATCCAACGCGTATCCGTTTCCACACCTTTCCCATGTCCTTTGATGTCCTAAGATCATTGGCCTAAGCTGAATTTACTGATTCCACTTGGGCTACAACTGACCTCATGGCTCCTGGGCTTGGAAGTGAAACAGATCAGGCAATACTCACAATTCAGCAATGTCCAATGTCACCTTTGTCAAAGGTGCATTAGATTGATCACAGCTACAATGCCAATTGCTTTGGATTGCTGATTCTTGATCCAAAAATAACTTTTTTTTGACTTTCTACTGCAGCATGGATATTCAACTCTGCCCACTGTAGTTTTGACAAGAGCTTCATTTCGCAAACCTCTACGCAGAGCATACAGAAGCAGGCCACTTGATACAACCAGTCCATGGTGACATTAATGTTCCTCTGAATCCTCCACCTGTCCTTCCCCATTTAACTCTAACAGCTTCACTATCTCCTTGCTTTCTTTCTCATCTGCTTACTTAGGTTGCCCTGAAGTTCAACTCCACTATTTCCTCACTTAAGATTGTGGTTATCCTGAAAATCACAATGGTAAATAAAACATTGGTTCCCATTGGAACTGACATTTAAACTGCAGCTCCGTTCTGTAGGACATGCCTTATCAGAAAAAAATTCAAACATTATGCACTGTAAGTTGAACTTTTTTACAATGCTAATTTGGTAGATGTAATAACTGACGTAAGAACATAAGAACTAGGAGCAGGAGTAGGGCATCTGGCCCTTCGAGCCTGCTCCGCCATTCAATAAGATCATGGCTGATCTTTTTGTGGACTCAGATCCACTTACCCGCGCTCTCACCATATCCCTTAATTCCTTTATTGTTCAAAAAAAATCTACCTTAGCTTTAAAAACGTTTACTGAAGTAGCGTCAACTACTTCACTGGGCAAGGAATTCCATAGATTAACAACCCTCTGGGTGAAGAAGTTCCTTCTCAATTCAGTCCTAAATCTGCTCCCTCTAATCTTGAGGCTATGCCCTCTTGCCCTAGTTTCACCTGCCAGTGGAAACATCCTCTCTACTTCTGTCTTATTTATTCCCTTCATTATTTTATATGTTTCTATAAGATCCCCCCTCAATCTTCTGAATTCCAATGAATATAATCCCAATCTACTCAGTGTCTCCTCATAAGTCAACCCCCTCAACTCCGGAATCAACCTAGTGAACCTCCTCTGCACCTCCTCCAGTGCCAGTACATCCTTTCTCAAGTAAGGAGACCAAAACTGCAAACAGTACTCCAGGTGTGGCCTCACCAACACCTTGTACGGCTGCAACATAACCTCTCTGCTTTTAAACTCAATCCTTTTAGCAATGAAGGACAAAATTCCATTTGTCTTCCTAATTACTTGTTGTACCTGCAGACCAACCTTCTGTGATTCATGCACAAGGACACCCAGGTCCCTCTGCATAGCAGCATGCTGCAACTTTTTACATTCAAGTAATAATCCTTTTTACTATTACTCCTACCAAAATGTATGACTTCACATTTATTTACATTGTATTCCATCTGCCAGACCTTTGCCCACTCACTCAAT
The DNA here is from genome assembly GCA_024137785.1 of Ginglymostoma cirratum. Taxonomy (NCBI): domain Eukaryota; kingdom Metazoa; phylum Chordata; class Chondrichthyes; order Orectolobiformes; family Ginglymostomatidae; genus Ginglymostoma; species Ginglymostoma cirratum. The sequence continues at coordinate 8,317,345 of JAHRHZ010000003.1, forward strand.
GTATCTATGTTCCTCTGCAAGGCTTCACAGTCCTCTGCACACTTTGTTCTGCCACTCATCTTAGTGTCATCTGCAAACTTTGACACCCTACACGTGGTCCCCAACTCCAAATCATCAATATAAATTGTAAATAATTGCGGTCCCAACACCGATCGCTGAGGCACACCACTAGTCACTGATTGCCAGCCAGAAGAGCACTCATTTATCCCCACTCTTTGCTTCCTGTGAGTCAACCAATCCTCTATCCATGCCAATACTTTACCCCTAACGCCATGCATCCTTATCTGATGCAGCAGCCTCTTGTGCGGCACCTTGTCGAAGGCTTTTTGGAAATCCAGGTACACCACATCCACTGGGTCCCCATTGTCCACCTTGCTCGTAACGTCTTCATAGAATTCCAAAAGATTTGTCAAGCATGACCTGCCCTTCATGAACCCATGCTGCGTCTGCCTGACGGGACAATTTCTATCAAGATGCCTTGCTATTTCTTCCTTGATAATAGCCTCAAGCATCTTCCCGACGACAGAGGTTAAGCTAACTGATCTATAATTCCCCATCTTTTGTCTACCTCCCTTTTTAAACAGTGGTGTCACATTTGCTGCTTTCCAATCTGCTGGGACTGCCCCAGAGTCTAGAGAATTTTGGAAAATTACCGCCAGTGCACTTGCTATTTCTCCCGCCATCTCTTCTAGTACCCTGGGATGCATTCCATCAGGGCCAGGAGACCTATCAATCCTTAGCTCCATTAGCTTGCCCAACACTACCTCTTCCGTAATAATGATTGTTTCCAGGTCCTCACCTACCTTCGTCTCTTTGTCAATTACTGGCATGTTATTAGTGTCCTCCACTGTGAAGACCGATACAAAATACCTGTTCAATGCCTCAGCCATTTCATCATATCCCATAACTAAATTCCCCTTCTCATCCTCTAAAGGGCCAACGTTTACTTTAGCCACTCTTTTTCGTTTTATATATTTATAGAAACTTTTGCTATCTGCCTTTATATTCTGTGCTAGTTTTTTCTCATGTTCTATCTTGCTTTTCTTTATAGCTCTTTTTGTGGCTTTCTGTTGAAAGTTTTCCCAATCTTTTAGTTTCATGCTGTTTTTGGCCACTTTGTATGCCTTCTCTTTCAATTTGATAGCCTCCCTTATTTCCTTAGACACCCATGGCAGATTACCCCTTTTCTTACAGTCCTTCCTTTTCACTGGAATATACTTTTGCTGACCACTTTGAAAAATTTCTTTGAAAAAAACTTCTAAATAAAATAAATTTTGATACAGGAAAGAAAAGTTAAACCTTGCAACTGGGGAGGTAATGGCTTAGTAACAATGCTACTGGACAATTAATCCACAACTAATGTTCTGGGGAGATGGTGTGAGATTCCAATGTGGCAGATGGTGAAAGTTGAATTCAGTGAAAATCTGGAGGAAAAACCTAGCCTAATGGTGACCGTGTAACCATTGCTGAATGTTGTAAAAGGCCATTTGCTTCATTAATGCGCTTTAAGGAAGGAAATCTCCCGTCCTAACTTAGTCTGACCTACATGTGACTTTAGAACCACAGCAATGTGGTTGACTTTTAAAAGTCCAGAGGCAATTAGGGAAACAAATACTGGTCTAGCCAGTGATGCCCACATCCCATGACCAAACAGAAGATTACCTCCTTCTCACCGGTCACTCACTGACTTCCAAGTTGTAGCCTCTTTCCAATTATTAAATTCTGAGTTGTGACCTCTTCCTCACTTCCCAACCTCCCAGTTACAGACTCCCCAACCTGAGCCCAACAGATCCAGATTCAGTTCCAAGCCAGAGCTCCGATGTCACAGATGTGTGAGTCCTCGTGGTTGTTAGCATTTCAGCTATTATAAATCTTTTTTTCAAATGCTTCCACTCACAGATTCCCTCTCCTGAATCCTTGCTGGGAGCAAGGGTTCTGTTGGGACAACATTGAAAGTTTTTTTTAAGAAAATGGAATGAAAGATACAACACTTTTAGCCCATTGGGATTTGCACTTCATGGCATTGGAGCTCCGGCTTTGGAATGGGTCTTGAAAAGAAATGCCAGTCTAGAAAAGGAAAATACAAATAGATGAATTGGGGTGAGGGAAAAGGCATCAACTTAGGGGTCAGGAAAGGAAGAGACAAAATTCAAAGGTCAAGATTTTTTTTCCCCAAATTCATTTGCGGGATGTGGGCATCGCTGGCTGACTAGCATTTCTTGCCATCCCTAGCTGTCCTTGAGAAGGTGGTAGTGAGCTGCCTTCTTGAAATGCTGCAGACCACCTGTTGTAATTTGATCCACAATGCCATGAAGGAGGGAATTCCACGATTTTGATCCAGCAACAGTAAAGGAATGGCGATATATTTCCACGTCAGCATAGTGAGTGACTTGGAGGGGAACTTGGAGGTGGTGGTGCCCTTGTCCTTCTCGATGAAAGTGGTCGTAGGTTTGGAAGGAGCTGTCTGCGGATCTTTGGTGAATTTCTGAAGTGCATCTTGTAGATAGTACACACTGCTGCTACCGAGCGTTGGTGGTGGAGGGAGTGGATGCTCGTGGATGTACTGCCAATTATCGTCCTGGATGGTGTCAAACTTTTTGAGTGTTGTTGGGGCTGCACCCATCCAGGCAAGTGGGGAGTATTCCATCACACTCCTGACATGTGCCTTGTGGACAGGCTTTGAGGAGTCAGGGGGTGAGTTACTTGCCGCAGTATTCCTAGCTTCTGACCTGCTCTTGTAGCCACTGCGTTTATGATGTGACTCCAGTTGATTTTCTGGTTGATGATAATTTCCAGGATGTTGATAGTGAGGGATTCAGTGATGGTAACACCATTGAATATCAAGGGGTGGTGGTTAGATTGTCTCTTATCGGTGATGATCATAACCTGGCATTTGTGTGGAGCTTGCCACTTGTCAGCCCAAGCCTGGATATTGTCTGGATCTTGTTGCATTTGGACGCAGACTGCTTCGCTGTCTGAGAAATCACGAATGGTGCTGAACATTGTGCAATGATCAGTGAACATCGCCATTTCAGGTCTAATGATGGCGGGAAGATCATTGATGAAGCAGCTGAAGATTGTTGGGCCGAGGACACTACCCTAAGGAACTCTTGCAGAGATGTCCTGGAGCTGAGATGATTGACGTCCAACAACCATGTCCATCTTCCTCTGTGTCAGGTGTGATTCCAACCACCGGAGCGTTTGCCCCCGATACCCATTGATTCCAGTTTTGTTCGGGCTCCTTGATGCCACACTTGGTCGAGTGCAGCCTAGATGTCAAGGGCTGTCACTTTCACCTCACCTCTGGAATTGAGTTCCTTTGTCCATGTTGAACCAAGGCAGTAATGAGGTCAGGAGCTAAGTGGCCTTGGTGGAACCGAAACTCGGCATCACTGAGCAGGTGTGGCTTGATAGCACTGTTGATGACACCTTCCATCACTTTACTGATGATTGAGAGTAGACTGACAGGAAGGTGATTGGCTGGGTTGGATTTTTCCTGCTTTTTGTGTACAGGACATACTTGGGCAATTTTCGAAATTGCCGGGGAGATACCAGTATTGTAACTGTCCTGGAACAGCTTGGCTAGGTAACCGGCAAGTTCTGGAGTCCAAGTCTTCTGTACTTTTGCTGGAATGTTGTCAGAGCCCGTAGATATTGCAGTATCCAGTGTCTCCAACCGTTTCTTGATATCACGTGGAGTGAATCCAATTGGCTGAAGACTGATATCTGTAATGCTGGGGACCACTGGAGGAGGCCACACAGCACTTCTGGCTGAAGATTGCTGCGAAAGCTTCAGCTCTGTCTTTTGCACTGATGTGCTGGGCTCTTCCATCATTGATGACGAGGATATTTGTGGAGCCTCCTCCTCCAGTGAGTTGTTCAATTGTCCACCACCATTTACGACTGGATGTGGAAGGACTGCATAGCTTAGATCTGATCTCTTGGTTGTGGGACTGTTTAGCTCTGTCTATCACTCATTGCTTTCACTGTTTGGCGTGCAAGTAGTCCTGTTTGGTGGCTTCACCAGGTTGATACCTCATCTTCAGGTATGCCTGGTACTGCTCCTGGCATGCCCTCCTGCACGCTCCATTGAACCAGGGTTGATCCCCTGGCTTGATGGTAATTTTTGAGTGGGGGAATCATGCTGGGCCATGTGGTTACAGATTGTGCTAGAGTACAGTTCTGCTGCTGTTGACGGCCCACAGTGCCTCATGTATGCCCAGTCTTGAGTTCCTGGATCTGTCCCATTTCGCACGGTGATAGTGCCACACAACACGATGGAAGTTATTCTGAATGTGAAGATGGGACTTTCTCTTCACAAGGACTGTACAATGGTCACTCTTACCGATACAGTCATGGAAAGATGCAACTCCAGCTGGCAGATTGGTAAGAATGAGATTCAAGTATGTTTTTCCCTCTTGTTAGTTCCCTCACCACCTGCCACAGACTCAGTCTAGCAGCTATATCCTTTAGGACCCGACCAGCTTGATCAGTGGTATTGCTGCCAAGCCACTCTTGGTGGTGGACATTGAAATCCTCCACCCAGAGTACAATTTGTGCCCTTGCCATCCTCAGTGCTTCCCCTAAGTGTTGTTCAACATGGACGAGTACTGATTCATCAGCTGAGGGAGGATGGTATGTGGTAATCAGCATGAAGTTTCCTTACCCATGTTTAATCTGAAGCTATGAGACTCCATGGGGTCCAATGTTGATGACTCCCAGAGCAACACCCTCCCAACTGTATACCACTGTGCCGCCACCTCTGCTGGGTCTGTCCTGCAGGGTGGGACAGGACATATCCAGGAATGGTGATGGTGGTTTGTAAGGTATGATTCTGTGAGTGTGACTATGTCAGGCTGTTGCTTAGCTCATCTGTGACACAGCTCTCCCAATTTTGGCACTAGCACCGAGATGTTAGTGAGGAGGACTTTGCAGGGCTGACAGGGCTGTTTCAGCCGTTGTCTTTTCCGGTGGCTAGGTCAATGCCAGGTGATCTGTCTGGTTTCATTTCTTTGAGACTTTGTAGTGATTGGTACAACTGAGTGGTTTGATAGGCCATTTCAGAGGGGAATTAAGAGTCAACCATGTTGCTGAGGGTCTGGAGTTAATGTAGGCCAGACCAAGTGAGGATGGCAGATTTCCTTCCCTGAAGGACATTAGAAAAACCAGATGGGTTTTTCCAACAATTGGCAATGATTTCATATTTCAGTAGATTCTTTCTTCCAAACTTTTTTTTTCTAATTATTGCATTCACATTCCACCATTTGCAATAGTGGGGCTCGAACCCAGGTCCCAAGATCATGAGCAGGGTTTCTGGATTAATAGTCTAGCGAAATACCATAAGACCATCACCTACTCCTAGGAGTGCAAAGAGGTCACAACTGGTAGATCAGGGATGGGGATAGAATGGAAGTTGGGCATCAGGGAGGAGAAAAGGCAGAACTTGGAAGTCAGGGATGGAGTGAGACACCAAATGGGTGGTGCAGGAAATAATATTCAACAAATTGTGCAATGTTGAACAAGGTGACAGCCCATTAAGTTATCAATGTTAAAGTGAAACAATGTTTAACAGGGAAACTTTAAACAAGAACATCTTGTATATACTTATTAAGGTGTGCTGCTCCCCCAGTTGATGCTCACTCAAATGTCTGAAGATAACACCATTGGACATGATGAGAATTGGAAAAGATTCATGGGTGAAGAGAGCTTCATTATAGAGGATTTAACATTCGCTGTATGAATGCAAGGTTTTGTTTTTAGCTTTCCTCTTGATAACTAAAGGTTCATTCCCAGTGTTACTTAATTGATAAGTTAACATGAGTACCAGAAAAGCTTGAAGGATTACATATCATGGTTAACCAGTAACACCTTTGGGATTTCGAAAACAAAATTAGTTTATCCTACTTCTTGAAGTCTTGGCTTGTGATTCACAGAGAAAGAGAGGTAAGGAATGAGAGAGAAAATTAGAGTTTACGCATATGGGCATTGATGACAAGAACAGCACCTTATATCAATTCCTAATCATCTTTGATAAGATATTGCTGAGCTGTTTTCATGGCTTGTAGTTTCACTGACTACTCTAATTAAGAGCCAACAATGTTGTTTATCACACTACTGGAGTCAGAAACAGGTGACGACAGCAGGTCGCCTTCCCTGTAGGACATTGTAGAACCATCTGGGTTCTTATAACAATCCCAAAATAAAAGGAAAATACAGTGGATACTGGAGATCTGAAATAAAAACAAGAAGTGTGATCTATATGGACTTTAGTGAGGCGTTCAAAAAAGTTCCACATGGTAGACTGGGTAGCAAGAATAGATTGCATGGAATACACGGAGAACTAGCCATTTGGATACAGAACTGGCTCAAAGGTAGAAGAGAGAGGGTGGTGGTGGAGGATTGTCTTTCAGACTGGAGACCTGCGACCAGTGGTGTGCCACAAGGATCGTTGCTGGGTCCACTGCTTTTCGTCATTTATATAAATGATTTGAATGTGAGCACAGGAGGTGTGGTCAGTGAGTTTGCAGATGACACCAAAATTGGAGGTGTAGTAGACAGCAAAGAAGTTTACCTCTGAATACAACATGACCTTGATCAGATGGGCTGATGGGCCGAGGAATGGCAGATGGAGTTTAATTCAGATAAATATGAGGTGCTGCATTTTGGAAAGGCAAATCAGGGCAGGACTTATACACTTATTGTAAGATCGTGGAGCTATTGCTGTCCAAAGAGACCTTGGAGTGCAGGTTCATACTTCCATGAAAGTGGAGTCCGTCAACAGGATACTGAGGAAGGTGTTTGTGTGCTTGCCTTTATTGGTCAGTGCCTTGAGTATGGAAGTTGGGAGGTTATGTTGTGGCTGTACAGGACATTGGTCATGCTATTTTTGGAATACTGCGTGCATTTCTGGTCTCCCCGCTATAGGAATGATGTCGTGAAACTTGAAAGGTTTCAGTAAGATTTACAAGGATGTTGCCAGGGTTAGAGGGTTTGAGCTATAGGGAGAGGCTGACTAGGTTGAGGCTATTTTCCCTGAAATGTTGGAGGCTGAGGAGCGACTTAATAGACCTAATGAGGGCATGGAAAAGGTGAATAGGCAAGGTCTTTTCCCTGAGGTGGAGGAGTCCAAAACTAGATGGCATAGGTTTAAGATGAGAGGGGAAAGACTTAAAAGGACCTAAGGGGCAATTTTTTCATGCAGAGGGTGTGTGTATGGAATGAGCTGCCAGAGGATGTGGTGGAGGCTGGTACAACTACAACATTTAAAAGGTAACAAGCATGGGGCTGGATGAACACAGCAGGTCAAGCAGCATCATAGGAGCAGGAAAACTTGACGTTTCGGGCCTAAACCCTTCATCAGAAATGGGGGAGGGGAAGAGGGTTCTGAAATAAATAGGGAGAGAGGGGGAGGCGGATAGAGGATGGATAGAGGAGAGGATAGGTGGAGAGGAGGCAGACAAGTCGAAGAGGCGGGGATGGAGCCAGTAAAGGTGAGTGTAGGTGGGGGGGTAGGGAGGAGATAGGTCAGTCCAGGGAGGACGGACAGGTCAAGGGGGCGGGATGAGGTTAGTAGATAGGAGGTGGGGGTGGGGCTTGAGGTGGGAGGAAAAACAGGTTAGGGAGGTGGAGATGAGCTGGGCTGGTTTTGGGATGCGGTTGGGGGAGGGGAGATTTTGAAGCTTGTGAAATCCACATTGATGCCATTGGGCTGCAGGGTTCCCAGGCTGAATATGATTTGCTGTTCCTGCAGCCTTCGGGTGGCATCACTGTGGCAATAATAACCAAAAAATGTTAACCAATTTATTTGAAGTAGATTTATGGCTCAGTTCGACAACAGCCAGAGGAATTGAGGGAGTGGCAACGTCACTGAATAGGTAATCTTGAGGGCCACGCAAATGTCTGCTGATATTAATTCAGGATGGAAGTGGTGAATTGAGAGCCAGTCTCAGTCATGCTGCCATGAAATTATCACTGATTATCGGAAAACCAATCTGGTTTATTCATGTCCAGTGGAGAAGGAAATCTGCTCATCTTGGTTTACCTACATATGACTGTCGGCCGAGGGCAAACTGGTTCGAAAAGTAAAAAAAAATTCAGATCAGAAATCAGCTGTTCAGCCCTTCGTCCATATCGCTACAAACCTTTCCTATTCATGTATCCATCCAAATGTCTTTTAAACGTTATAATTGTACCCTTACCTACCACTTCCTCAGGAAGTTCATTACACATGCGACCCACCCTCTGTAGAAAAAAATCTGCCTCATGTCTTTTTTAAATATGTCTCCTCTCACCTTAAAAATGTGCCCTGTAGTCTTGAAATTCCCCATCTTAGGAAAAAGACAACTACCATCAAATCTATCATGATTTTATAAATTTCTATCAGGTCATCTCTCTCCTACGCTGCAGTGAAAGAATTCCCAGGCAATCCAGTCTTTCTTTAAAACTCAAACCTTCCATATACCTGGCAACATCCTGGTAAATCGTAGGCAGGTAGGACGAGTTTAGTTTGGAATGATGTCCGGCATGGACTGGTTGGACCAAAGGGTCTGCTTCTGTGCTGTATGACTCTATGACTCTATCATAAGATCATGGTTGATCTGTTGTGTTCCAATTTCCATATTCCCAATCATCCCCAACAGCCTCCTGCATAAAATAATCAGTCAACCTTGAAAAATATTCAGTGATCCTTCTGTGGGCCCTTTGAGGTAAATCACCCAGGAAGAGTACAAAAGTGAAAATTAGGTGGACAGGTCATACTAAGTTAACAGACTCCACCTGAATTTCTTGTGATTTCTGGAGAAACAATCTAACAAGGTCTTTGAGGGATCCACAATGCCTCCCTCCAGATTTTATTTCTCCTCACTGTGTCCTGATAATGCTTAAATTCCTCAAGTGTCAGGAATTAAAATTTTCTGGAGAAAATCAATCTCATGCCTCCAGCACTTGCATCTCTCATCAATTAACCACCATTCCTACAAACTGAGCTTTGCCTACTTATACTCCTTTCCATTGCAATTAAAAAAGGAATGCTTGATATCCCACGTCACATCAGACTATCAATCTAACTGTTGGAAAACAGGCAGATATTCAGTCTGCCTTGGAACTAAAATTTTTGTGCTCGTTAGTCTTTGCTTCTTTTTCTGATTGCCATGATTCACGACAATAGAAAACAAGCTAGTGAAGATAATTATTCTGAGAGAAATGTTTGAAAATGTTCAAATTATCAAGTTAGATCCCCACTATCCTGCTCTCCAATACAGCCTCGTGACCGTAGACATGACTGCATACGGGTGTCTATATATAATTTTGAAAGCAGTTTCCAAATGGTGATGATGTTGCTACTGATTCTAGGTGCCCTTCTTGTTAGCAAACCACAAGTCTCCTCATAGCAGGAATCAAAAGTCAAACATCAAGAGTACCTACCAACGGTCGTCATGTGCTTGACGACATGCAGTATATACCCCTACTCCCCAGCACTATGGCTGCTGTATCACTTCCCAACGTTGCCTTGCATTTCAGCACTTAGTATGCCACTTGTAGATCTTCTTCTCTGCCTGTAGACCTTCCTCTCAATCTAGACATGTATTGTCGTAATTATAGATTCCACTGAATATTAGCACTACATTATACCAGTTGGAAACTCTCACCTGGACTCCAGATTGTAAGATATCAATTTTTGACTTTTCCAAGCTTACTTACTTGATTGCAGCATTTGTAAACTTTCCCATTCAAACCAATGATGCTGTAATGCTTCTACTGTCCCAGTTCACCAGCACTCTGCTGTGAGATTTTTAAACTATTCTCTGTACTTTGACTCATCAAGTAAAAGCTGACTATGTTTGCAAAATGCTAAAAAGCTTGACTAGAAAATAGTAAAGATTTGAACTGATAAGTCCCTCCAACTGGATAAACGGGGGATTTTGTGTGAATTCGAAAGTCACAAATGGGAGTAAGAAGAGGATTAAACTCAGAAAGTTAATTATTCTTGAAAGTTATATTGTTTGCAACTAAAATATCTCTTGACAGAAAGGAGGACATTAGTGTGGATGAGAAGTGTTCGAAGAATAATACGTACCCATGTGCCACCTGGCTTATGTGGCATTTTACTTCTTGTCCCTCCTTCACTCGTTCACACCAAAATAAATATTAATCAGTGGGATCATGATGTCAGATCCAGAGAAAATCACTGTAAATGGGTAGAAATGCTCAGTATACAGTTCAGATTGCCAAATAATTTGCTTCTCTGCAGGACTTGCTATCCCTCAAAGGTACCTAATGTAGAATATGTTCAAAACTGTTCTTTAAATTTCTAATCTTCGTTATCATTTTTAAGAATTACATTGAACACATATTTCAACTCACTGGGCTCCTGAAACGAATCAAGAACCCGATCACATCACAATTTGGTTGTTGACATCTTTCAAAGTATTTTGGTAGCTGCACAGTTCCTTTGACAAGTAGTCTGATTGTTAAGAAATGTAACTTAAAGCTGAGGCCATCACTTTAAAAATGTTACATATAGACACTATATCTATCATAGTCAATTTGTTGGATTGTTTCTGAGAGGAATACAACAAAGTTTCACGAGTTTAATCCTAGGGATGAACAATTGGCATATGAGTAGAAATCGAGAAGACTTGACCAGTACTGTTAAGTAGAAGTGTTCCCATTGAAACATATAATATTTTAAGACCATTCAACAGGCAGATGATTTCTATGCCTGGAGAGTTCAGAACTCGAGTGTATGAGGTTTTTTGGATGTCGATGAGGAGGAATTCTTTTGCTTACAGAGTTATGAATCTTCAAAATTCTTGACCTTCACAGGGATGTGATGCTCAGTCATGGAGTACGTTACACACTGAGAAAAATGTTTAGATATCAAGGGAGTCAAGCGATATGAGGGTAGAACAGAAAGGTAGACTTGTGGAATAAAATCAGCCATGATTTTACTCAAGAACAGAAACAGAAGTTGATGAAAAAGCTCAGCAGGTCTGGTGGCATCTGTGAAGAAAAAAATCAGTGTTAATGTTTTGGGTCCGGTGATCCTTCCTCAGTTCTGAGGAAGGGTGACCAGATCCTAAATGTTAAGTTCTGAATTTTTTTCTTCACAGATGCTGCCCAACCTGCTGAGCCATTCCAGAAACTTCTGTTTCTGTTCTTGATTTACATCATCCACAGTTATTTTGGTTTTTATGATTCTACTCACGGTTGAAAGAGGTTCAGGAGCCCAATAGCCTCTTCTTGTTTCAAGTTCTCACATTCTTATAGGGGTAAAGAGTCATTTTGAATGATAACCTTAACCTCAAAGTAAAAAGGAAAACAATTATTTGAAATCTTTAGATTATAGGAAGAAGGTAGGGTAATGGTTCCAACATCTCACAGTTTGCGGTACTGGGGAAAGAATTAAAATAACTTAGTCATGATTTTACCATTGTTAATGTGGGGCCAGGTTGATGAAAAGGGGATAGGATGACCTGCTTGGAAATTATAAGGACCCAGAGAAAAGGCAAGCGAACAGTGTAATGAAAGACAAAAATGCAATTAATCTAATTTCTTTACTCTCATAGCTACACCATGCATCAAAGCCATCAGCCCTAGTGAAGGTTGGACCACTGGGGGTGCCATGGTCATCATTATTGGGGATAATTTTTTCGATGGATTGCAAGTTCTGTTTGGCACCATGCTTGTTTGGAGTGAGGTAGGTTACCACTGAAGCAATAATTCTTTTTAGGCAAACAAATTTTGACCGACTTTGATAAAATTCATTTAAATGGACAGGTTGGATTAAAAGATGATGGATGAATTTGAGAATTCCTCAAGTATTTTTTGAATGGCCTGTAATTCTGTTTTGCGTTCCATTTCCCTTCCTCATGGTCTAGTATGCCGGCTATGATTAGGACTTTGAAAGTCTGTTCAGCAATATCCGTGCTTCCTGATGTTTCTATTAGTGATGCCACTGTTTGTTATGGAACTGGGGCCATTAAGATCAAGAGAATCCCAGGCTCTGAACGAAAAAACTGACAGCATTGTTGCTAAGTTTGCAAATGACACAAAGACGGAGGGACAGTTAGTGTTGAGGAAGTGGGGAGGCTGTAGAGGGATTAAGACAGGCTAGGAGAGTGACAAAGAAGTGGCAGATGTGGGAAAATGTGAGGTTATGCACTTTGGTGAGAAGAATAGAGACATAGACAATTTTCCAAATGGGGAAAGGCTTTGGAAATCTAAGTACAAAGGGACTTGGCATTCCTAGTCAAGGGTTCTCTGAAGGTTAACATGCAGGTTCAGGCGGCAGTGAGGAAGGCAAATGCAATGCATGCATTCATTTCGAAATAGCTAGAATACAAGTGCAGAGATGTACTGCTGAGGCTGGATAAGGCTCTGGTCAGACTGCATCTGGAATAGTGTGAGCAATTTTGGGCCTCATTTCTAAGGAAGGATGTGCTGGCATTGGAGGGAATCCACAGGATGTTTACAAGAATGATCCCGGGGATGAAGGGTTTTTCATATGAGGAGTGGTTGATGACTCTGGGTCAGTACAGGATGAGGTTTAGAGGGATGATGAAATGATCTGATTGAAATTTACAGAACACTGAGAGGCCTGGATATAGTTAATGTGGCAAAAGTGTTTCCATTAGTAGGAGTAACTAGGATCCAAGGTTAGAGCCTCAGAGAACTAAGATGAGGAGGAATTTCTTTAGCCAGAGGATGGTTAATCTGTAGAAGTTATTGCCACAGAGGGTTGTAGAGTCCAAGTCATTCAGTGTGTTTAAAACAAAGATAGATACGTTCTTGATTGTTAAGGGAATGAAGAGTTATGGGGAGAAGGCAGAAGAATGGGGTTGAGAACACATATCAACTATGATTGAATGGCAGAGCAGACTCGATAGGCCAAATGGTCTAATTTTTCTATAACTTATGGTCTAATGGCTCACTCTAGTTAAATGATCAGTTAGCGAAATTCAGTAAGATCAGCATAAAGGGAGCTACAATTGGTTGCAGTAGATTACAGAGCTGAAATGAAAGCAGTTCATCAGCAGTCCCACTTCTGATTAACGCTTACTGACCCCAGCCAGAAACTGAACATGTGAAAATCATGGAAAAATAAGACAGGCCCAAGTTGAAACATCTCACTCCTCAGATATCACGTTGAGTCAGGTACATAAAGTTTGCCAAGTCCTGTGGAACTGTACCCCAGTAAATTAGAGAAGGAGGGGAAATCATTTTGATAAATAAGTGGAATAATTTCAATTCTGTTGTGGAAGCAATCAGCAGTGTCTAGGCTGGCACTCAAAAGTAGGTCCAATTGAAGAATTTGGATGGCTAACAGAAGTGTGACATGTCAAAAAGTCAGATTTCGAAAAAGTTGGAAGTGAGTCACAGTTAACTTGGTGAGAGCCGCAAAGCAAAATTCAGATCCAAACACTTTTTCCTTCTCATGCCTTTCAGCTCATTACTCCCCACGCCATTAGAGTACAGACTCCTCCTCGACACATTCCAGGAGTGGTGGAGGTCACACTTTCGTACAAGTCAAAACAATTCTGCAAAGGTGCACCTGGAAGATTCATTTATACAGGTAGGTTGACTTCTTGCAATGTTGGAAAGAGTTTCACAAAATAGAGAAAGAATTGCTCCAAACAGTGGAATGAGTGCTGATGAGATAGGTATAATAGCATGGAAGCCTCCTCTGTCTGTTGGCTGTGAGGGTTGTCTCAGTCCAAATGTCACACAATCCACAACTATCCATAGCTGAGCATAGTTGGACATTACGTTGGCAATCTTGATCAAGGGAAATTGAAACGCGCCACATTACTGTCATCAGATTAGCTATTGTATAATGATTAGAGATAGAGGGAAAATATTGTTCAGCTGATACTATACTACATTTGATTAAAGAGGATTTGTTATCAATAATAAGAACGTCTAATGCTGCAATGTTTACTTGAAAAGCAGCAGTGCTTCCATCATCATTACCCACAGCAGTGAAATGGGTATTGTAAACTTTTGTTAAGAGAAAAATGGAAACAGCGTCAAAATCTAAAAAGATCGTTGGCATTAGAATTATAGTTGATTAATGCTGAAGTGCATGGAATTACAGTACAGCAATACAAAATGTGTTTTCTATTCCTCAAGTCAAATCTGGCCACTTTAACTAACAGTTTTTACCCTTTTGTCTGGATGTCTCCTTGTGTCGTTAACCTTATTTTTCAGTCAGTTCTAGGTTTGGAAATGCAACTGCTGGAAGTTTCGGAGCTAGTCTCCAAAAGTATTCCACTTTGTAAAATACTCTTGGAATGGAGGAAAAATAGAGCTACAAAGTAAATAAAAACTGAAAGAACTGCAGATGCTGTAAATCTGCTGTAAATTGGAGACAAAAATAGAAATTGCTGGAAAAAGTCTGCAGATCTGGCAGCATCTGTGGGGAGAAATCGGAGTTAACATTTCAGGTCAAGTAACCCTTCCTCAGAACTCTGCCAGAGTTGGAAAGTTGACAGGCTGGAACTGACCTGTTAAATTATCGGAAATGACTTGAGAATATTTCCAATGGCACTTTCATCGAATCACATTTCTGTGCAAAGGTGTACTGAATATAGGGTGATCCAGCAACCCTGAGAGGAGTTAATTACATGGCAGTGGCTGACTGAACCTTGGAACATAAACAAACAATGGGTCATAGAAAATGAACACAGCAAGGTGTAATAAGACTGGTCAGCTGAAAGGTCCTCCATGAGAAACATCAACTCTGTTTCTCTCTCCACCAATACTGTGTCATCTGCGTAACAGTCCAAAATTTTACAAACATACAAATTAGAAGCAGGCATTCAATCACTTGGAGTTGATCTGATTGTGGCTTCAAATCTACTTGCCTGCTCCTAATTTTAGAACAGGATTTTCTGGCTCTAGTCATGCCACAAGCGAAAATATCTTTTCAACACCCACCCTGCCTCGTCCCCTTATGACCTGTATGTTTCAATAAGATCACCTCCCATTTTGCTAAACCCCACTAGATACAGAACCAGTCTGTCTAACCTTTCCCCCAGCCTAGGTATCAGGTGAGCAGATTTTTTTTC
Source organism: Ginglymostoma cirratum (assembly GCA_024137785.1). NCBI lineage: Eukaryota > Metazoa > Chordata > Chondrichthyes > Orectolobiformes > Ginglymostomatidae > Ginglymostoma > Ginglymostoma cirratum. The sequence goes on from JAHRHZ010000003.1 coordinate 8,332,413, forward strand.
TGAACTGATTTTGAAGTATCTACATATTTTCTTGAAAATAAGAATTACAACTGTGCATTGGAGTCCAAATGTGGCCTCAACAATGTTCTGTACAACTGTAGCAAAGCACTGCTCCCTTTACATTGCTCTCTGACCCACTTGGTGTGCCTGTATATTAATTTTTTTGTCATTCATCTGTGAGGACATGCAGATCCCTTATATTGTAGAATTCTGTTAACTCTGTTTTAAAAAATGTCACTTTTCTATTGTTCTTGTCAAAGTCAACAATTTCACACATTCCTGCTTATATTCTACCTACCAATCCTTTAGCACTGAACTGACCTATTTATATTTTACCAAGCTTATTGCATACACATGCGCAGGTAGAATGCCAAATCTTATGAGCAGGAAGTTTTGAAGCTCTTGTAACCTCTCAGGTTCAAACATCTAGGTAACATATTTGAAATGTATCTCAACAGCACCTTACTTTCTGCAAGCCAGGGGCATCATGTTTCCTCCATTGATTACCTCACCCAACCCTGTAGATGTCTGACACCGGAAAGAAAGTGGCTCAGTGCTTCAGCAACATCTCCCTCAATATATATAACATGTAGAAACATAGAAAAGAGGAACAGGAGGAGGTCACTCGACACCTCGAGCCTGCTCCACCATTCATTATAATCTTGGCTGATCATCGAGCCCAATACCCTAATCCCATCTCCTACCACTCCCCCTCCCAACCCACCATATCACTTGAATCCTTTAGCCATAAGAGCTATACCTTTTTCCTTCTTGAAAACATATGTTTTGGCCTCAACCACTTCCAAGGGAGTGAATTCGACAGGCTCACTATTCTGTGGGTGAAGAAATTTCTCCTCATCTCAGTCCTTATCCTTTTAATATGATCCCTGATTCTGGATTCCCCCAGTATCGGGAACATCCTTCCTGAATCTAATCTGTCAAGTTCTCAGGGCTATTGTTGGATGGTAGTGCCTGCCCAACATAAGGCTCCTTGATCCCTTCAAGGAGCAAGCAGTGAAGCTGAAAGGAAACCAATGGGACGGCACCTATGCTGAACAGGAGAATGGATATGTACACCTATTGAATATGAAGGCCTCCACTCTGCTGTTGCGAGCGGCAAAGTCTTAGAAACATCTTGGGTAACGGTGGCAATTCGTGACACTGACAAAACTTTGTTTTTTGATACAGCCATTGGATCCCCTCCCAAATCAACAGAAAAAAGGAAAGAGCTTCATGCTTTGCGCTGTGCTGAGGAGAAAGCATTGGCACATTCAGAAGATGCACTGTAAAGGCATTCCTACCCACCCTCCAGGGCAGAGACATTCACTGTCTAGGTTTGGCTTGGAATCACATTCTGATGAGCACAGCACTGACATGGTCCCACAGCTCTGACAGGAAGTTGCAGTTGAGGTCTCTGACACTCTGAGGACTGTTGCAGAACAGGCCCCTACTGAGTTCACTGAAGATGATAAGCATCTGGACTTGGCCATTTATGAGTTGATGGAGATGCATGAATAAACAGGACAACATCTGGCACTGGTGCCCGAGATCTTGCACACTCTGGGGTGAAAGGCCAAAGAGTCTGTCCAAGTAAAATCTGATGTTGTACCGATCTAAATTTCAAACAATCTTTGTTCCGTCAGCAAATTTAGCAATCATATATTCAGCCCCTTCACCCAACAGTCATTGGCATAGTTTGTTTTGTTCCAGATATCCAGCATCCACAGTATTTTGCTTTCAGTGGTCAAAAAGAAGGTTTGAAATCACACTGAATGATTTAATCATGTGTTCAGCTGATTAGTGCTCTGAACTCATCTTATTTTTACAGTGAATTAATCCAGAGCATTATTTGCAACAGCTACACCACTGAATATGCAGAAAACTGCATGAGAGGTTTGAAAAAAAATCCAACAAGTCAGCGACAGACTTCCTGCAAGTCAGGTGTCATTATTCCTAAAAATTAAAAAATAGAATGAAATAGTATTAAGTGCCACTCTTGGAAGATCAGCTCATAAGAATTGTTTATATATCCTCTGGGAGCCATGCATCACCTTAGATATGTGAAACCATTGCTTTAGAACAGAGCTGGAAATGGATCCACATGCGTGAGAATTTCATGGACATGCTTTTTGCTAAAATTTAATCAAGGTTATTAGACGCGAGCTGCAAGTTATGGCTCTGTCTGGCTATGTACTTAAGATAATAGCAACAACTTGTACTTAGGTAGCACCTTTGAAATGGCAAATCATCCAAAGAGACTTCACAGGAGTGTATCAACACAGATTTTTATGTCAAATCATGTGAGACATATTAGAATTGATGATGATGAAAAGCTGCTTAAAGGTTTTTTTACTAGAGGAGAAACAGGTAGAGAAAGTTATGAAGAAAATTTCAAGCTGCTGAAGGCAATCCTGTTAATGCTTGAATGATGAAAAGCGGAGATTCACAAAGTTGCAGGAGTTGAAAACTCTGAAGGATTGCAGAGATGGTGCAAGGGAGGGTGTTAAGTTCATGAAGGAATTTTAAAATGCAGTCCCTGCTGTGCATAACCTTCTGGAGATCAGCCAGCCATTGTGGTGAAGGTTGGACAGGACTTTCTGCAAGTTTGGATACAAGCAGCAGAATTTTGGATGAACTCAAATTTACAGAAGGTACAGGGTGGGCATTCAGTGACAAAACATTGAAATTGTCTAATCTAGATCGTAACTACTACTTGTTCTGTCCCAGAATGCTTTCAAAGCAATATTACCTTAAAATTGGAAAATAAAGATGCATAAACAGAGATAAAAATGACAAATACAAAACACAGCATGAATTATAGATGGAACAAAGTCAGGAGTAAGACAGCAGATTGAAATGCAGAAAAACATGTGAAGATCTAATTGTAAAGCATTAAAACTCAAAGTAACAACGAAACAGAAACAGGCAGAGGAGCTTGATTTTATATACACAGTAAGTGATGGGAGTAAGAGGAATGATGCACAGCAATGGAAACAATCACTGTGGGAACAAGTCCAATTCTCAGGATAATGCTACGGCTTTCTCAGGCTCAATCGTGTATGGATTAGTTGATTTTCTTCCAGTTGAAATTTGCATTATTAAAGTCCTAAAGCAAACATTAACACTCCCCATGGAGGATTAAGTGATGCTAAGTATAGTATTGACGATATTCAATGAGCTGCTCTCAGTCCAATTCCCCAATGCACACATCAGCTTGTCAAATATTTAACTTCATGCCATCCCGTAGTTATTAAATAAAATGTAATATAAATCTGACAAGAAATTCAGATACACTTCCCATTTAATTTGATGCAGGGATGCCACAGTGCAAGATGCAGAACCCATTGACTTTAACAGTTTAACCTTTAGTATGTCACGGGAGTTTACCATTCCAAACGCACATTTCTCCTGTGGCACCTCTTGACTCATTTATAAGTTGGTATGCACCCTTTCTTTTAACACAGAAACATAAAAAACAAATAATGTGCAATGAACTTTCAGGAATTTCCACATTTCAGCTGGTCACCATTTACCATGAGTATTCTGCAGGCTGTCATGATATTCCACTTCAACAAAAAAGTCACGACACAGCAATGAATCTGAAGATTGAGCACAAAAGGCTTGAAAGACATTTCTTTTATAAATTTAGTATTTTGGAAACTCTGAGGATTTAGCATTAAATAGCATATCTATATTGTAATCAGTGTGAAAGTTGGGATCAAATTCAGAGCAACGAGTAGAGTGTCAGGTCAAGTTCTCATAAATAGACTTGGGAATCATGTAGAAAATTACCAACCTAACTTAATTTATACATAATTGTCATTTATCAGTGTATCTCAGAATACTTCACAAACAGAGACAAAAGCAGACAATTTCTTGCTTATGGTGTTTGATTAGAAAAGAAAATGATCAAAGGTACAAAGAGATGTGTACTGGAACATTTGACGGCAGGTTGAAAGAAAAATGTATCTTGAGAAAAGTAATCCACAAGATCAATCAAATTCTCATGGTGAAAATCAGGCAGAGAACAAATAGAAGAATAGATTCAGAGTATAGAGGTGGACACATGCCTGCACGGCTGGAGAGGTTCACTCAGATCAGGTGAAGTGAGCTGTTGGACAGAATGGACATTCCTCAGGATAAGTACAGTGTGAGCTCATAGCATCGTATATTCTTTCTATTCTTCACTGTTAAACATTTGCAGATCAGGTACATCATAGATTACAGAGTATAGACTCTCCATTTTGCTTTCAGATATTCTGATGCTTGTTCCAGTATATGTTTGCTGCGTTGTAAGACTTTCTCTGACTGACCATCTAGCTGAATTGATGTCCTCCTTGATTACATTTTCCAGTTTACCAACTTTCACTGTTGACTTTCCATACACCAAACTCACTTTCTGCCAAAGTCCATATTCATTGAAGGCGAAACTGACCTTAAGGTTGCCAGGACCTTAAGAACCAGCTCAGACAAGATTTTCATTTTCTCAGAGCTAAATGTTAAATCTGGGTTCCAGTGGGGAATTGGTAGTATCTTGCTAGCTCTTTCACTTTCTGACAGAGTAATACTGATTCCATTGATATGATCAATGTTTGCAAGTTTGAAGTATATCTGTAACTATCTCTCCAAGGAACCAAAGGAGCTGTTGACTCAGAAGAAAGTTGTTGAAATAACTCAGGCCAGTATCCCATCACCAAGTCACCCTTTCCTTGCACATGTGGAGAGTCCTTGACACCGGCCCAGCTCCCTCAGAGCCAGCTCTCAGAGTGAGCAGAATCCCTGAGGCTCCTGTTTCTATCTGTCAGCCAGGGCTCCCTGATTGGACCAGGTGGGCAGTCCCAATCAGGGAACTCAGCTTCTCTGAGGTTCCACCTACCTCACCTCGTCATAATCACTGTATCCCTCCCACTCTGAGTCTGAGGGCCTTGGCTGGTTCTCTTCTTTTGTAGCTCCTCCTGGGGCGTTTTAGCATCAGGTCAGGTTTCCCCAACTCTGCCTCTGATGCAGGTGGTGTGTAATGCACTGTGGCTCACCTCTTGTGCCTGGAGTGTCTCAGAAGAAATTCATTCTCCTCTTCAGGAAACAAAGGCTTTGAGGCGGTGACATCCATCATGTCCATCCCAGATTCCAAGATACCTTCAACACTCAACAGAGAACAGCCAGGTTCCAGAACAGTCGGAAAGGCAATCAAGGGGTCGGGCACATTTTGTTCCTGCACCGTTTGAGAGTTTGCAGCTATCATATGGTCCATGTGTTTGTTCAGGACTGTTGCATCTACCCAAACTTTATATGTCACTGGACTTGACCTTGCTTCAACCATGCCTCTTACCCACGCAGGGTCATTCCCGTGGTTCCTACACCAAACTTCTTCCCATGAAGTAAACTGTCTCTCTTGCTTAGTGGAGCCTTGTGTCCAGCATTGCCATTCCTGATGCCATTTCACCACCACCTCCCCCGACCCCGACCCCCAGGTCCAGGAAGACCAGATTTAACCTGGTGCAGAGTCTTCTTCCTATTAACTACTCTGCGAGAACTATGCCTGTAGTTGCATGAGGGGTCGTCCTTTAATCAAATAGGAACCAGGATAGTTTGGTGTCTGGTGAAGCTATAGGCTGTTTCATTAAGCCTGCCTTCAAAGTTTGGACTGCTCTTTCCGCCAGACCATTGGATGATGGATAATATGGAGCAGTCCTTATACGATGAATATGCATCGACTTTAGGAAATACTCAAATTCCCGGCTGGTAAATGATGGCCCTTTACCTGTGACCAATGCCTCCCGGAGTCTGTCCATTGTAAAAGCTACACACAGTTTTTCTATCTTCGTCCCCCTACTTAACAAATGAACACTTTGAATGTCTCGCCACTTTGAGTGGGCATCCACAATGACTAAGAACATTGAGCCCATGAGAGAACCTGCATAGTCAACTTGTAACCGAGTCCAGGGTTTACCTGGCCATTGCCATAAATGTGGAGTAACTTTTGTCCTTCTTGGCTCTCTGGGCACTGCCCCATCAATGCAGCTATGTCTGCACCCAATTGGCCACCAGACATAAATATCTCCCACCTGTCGGGCAGGGAGGAAGTGGTCGAGCGAGGGAACCGTGGTTTACTAAAGAAGTTGAATCTCTTGTCAAGAGGAAGAAGGAAGCTTATGTAAAGATGAAGCATGAAGGCTCAGTTAGGGCGCTTGAGAGTTACAAGTTAGCCAGGAAGGACCTAAATAGAGAGCTAAGAATGGCCAGGAGGGGCCATGAGAAGTCTTTGGCAGGTAGGATCAAGGAAAACCCTAAAGCTTTCTATAGGTATGTCAGCAATAAAAGAATGACTAGAGTAAGATTAGGGCCAGTCAAGGTAGGTAGTGGGAAGTTGTGCGTGGAGTCGAAGAGATAGGAGAGGCGCTAAATGAATGTTTTTCGTCAGTATTCACACATGAAAAAGACAATGTTATTGAGGAGAATGCTGAGATACAGGCTATTAGACTGGATGGGATTGAGGTTCATAAGGAGGAGGTGTTAGCAATTCTGGAAAGTGTGAAAATAGATAAGTCCCCTGGGCTAGATGGGATTTATCCTAGGATTCTCTAGGAAGCTAGGGCTGAGATTGCAGAGCCTTTGGCTTTGATCTTTATGTCGTCATTGTCTACAGGAATAGTGCCAGAAGACTGGAGGATAGCAAATGTTGTCCCCTTGTTCAAAAAGGGGAGTAGAGACAACCCTGGCAATTGTAGACCAGTGAGCCTTACTTCGGTTGTGGGTAAAGTGTTGGAAAGGATTATAAGAGATAGGATTTATAATCATCTAGAAAGGAATAATTTGATTAGGGATAGTCAACACAGTTTTGTGAAGGGTAGGTCGTGCCTCACAAATCTTATTGAGTTCTTTGAGAAGGTGACCAAACAGGTGGATGAGGGTAAAGCGGTTGATGTGGTGTATATGGATTTCAGTAAAGTGTTTGATAAGGTTCCCCACGGTAGGCTATTGCAGAAAATACGGAGGCATGAGACTGAGGGTGATTTAGTGGTTTGGATCTGAAATTGGCTAGCTGGAAGAAGACAGAGGGTGGTGGTTGATGGGAAATGTTCATCCTGGAATTCAGTTACGAGTGGTGTACCGCAAGGATCTGTTTTGGGGCCACTGCTGTTTGTCATTTTTATAAATGACCTGGATGAGGGCGTAGAAGGATGGGTTAGTAAATTTGCGGATGACACTAAAGTCGGTGGAGTTGTGGATAGTGCGGAAGGATGTTGCAGGTTACAGAGGGACATAGATCAGCTGCAGAGCTGGGCTGAGAGGTGGCAACTGGAGCTTAATGCAGAAAAGTGTGAGGTGATTCACTTTGGAAGGAGTAACAGGAATACAGAGTACAGGGCTAATGGTAAGATTCTTGGTAGTGTGGATGAGCAGAGAGATCTTGGTGTCCATGTGCATAGATCCCTGAAAGTTGCCACCCAGGTTGATAGGGTTGTTAGGAAGGCATACAGTGTGTTAGGTTTTATTGGTTGAGGTCATGTTGCAGCCGTACAAAACTCTGGTGCGGCCGCACTTGGAGTATTGCGTACAGTTCTGGTCGCCGCATTATAAGAAGGATGTGGAAGCATTGGAAAGGGTGCAGAAGAGATTTACCAGGATGTTGCCTGGTATGGAGGGAAAGTCTTATGATGAAAGGCTGAGGGACTTCAGGCTGTCTTCATTAGAGAGAAGAAGGTTAAGAGGTGACTTAATAGAGACATACAAGATGATCAGAGGATTGCATAGGGTGGACAGTGAGAGCCTTTTTCCTTGGATGGTGACGGCTAGCATGAGGAGACATAGCTTTAAAGTGAGGGGTGATAGATATAGGACAGATGTCAGAGGTAGGTTCTTTACTCAGAGAGTAGTAAAGGCATGGAATGCCCTGCCTGCAACAGTAGTAGACTTGCCAACTTTAAGGGCATTTAAATCGTCATTGGATAAACATATGGATGATAATGGAATAGTGTAGGTTAGATGGGCTTCAGATTGGTTTCACAGGTCAGCGCAACATTGAGGGCCGAAGGGCCTGTACTGCACTGTAATGTTCTATGTTCTGTGTTCTACGGATGACCCTTGTGAAGTTCAGCCAATATGTGGCAGCGACCTCTGCTCAGGACAGTCACTCTTGATCCCCATAAGAATATGCCAACCTCCACTGTGATCTGGTCTCTCCAGGTCCAAAAATGTTTCAAGTCTGGTTGTGACATCCTTTTGGTTTCCCCTAGTACCACCAGCTGTTTCAGTTTTTCTAATGCAGGGCCTTTCTGTGTCCAATGTATGATACCAGCTGCGACTGGAAGCGTGTCCAGAAAATTTAAAACCATTACGGACTCTTCCAGTGGTGGCATGACTGGTGGTTTATCTGCTGATGGGAGGCGGCTCAATGTACCCCATTTGCTACTTGGCCTCTTAGACAGTGTTCCAACATGTAGCTAAGGACAGCACTACTTTGCCCTCTTTATGTAGACCTAGTAGGTGTTTGTGGTCCGTTATTATTACAAATTTACATCCATAAAGGTATTGATGGAACTTCCTGACTCCAAATAAGACTGCCAAATCTTCCTTCTCTTTCTAAACCTATTTACGCTCTGCATTAGCCAAAGTCCTGAATGCATTTGCTATTGGGCATTGCTCTCTGTAGGGCAACCTATGAGCTAATACTACCCCGATACTGTACAGGGAGGCATCGCATGTCAATACCAGATCTTGCTTGTGATCATAATGTGCTGATATCTGAGAGGATGATAGCTGTTTCTTCACTGCCCTGAAAGCTAGGGCTTGGCTATTTGACCATTTCCAAGGCTGACCCTTTCTAAAGAGGTGATGCAAAGTTGCCAGGATGGAGGCCAGGTTACATATGAACTTGCTGTAATAATTCACCAGCCCAAGGAAAGATGGAAACTCCAGTACAGATATGAGAGTCAGGGCGCTTTTGATCACCCTCATGTTATCTTCCAACGTGTGTAGCACAGTCTTGTCAACTCTGTAGCCCATTTAGGTCATTTGGCATGCCCAAAACACACATTTTTCCCTTGTAAGCCATACACCTGCTTGGGAAAATGTCTATGGACTCTGTCCAAGTTCTCTAAGTGCTCCTTATTGGTCTTCCCTGTTATTAGCACATCATCAAGATAAATGGCAATCTGGAATAGACCTTGTAAAATGTTCTCCATTGTCCAGTGAAAAAATTGCTCAGGCTGATGATACCCTAAATGCCTGTCTCACACATTGGTAAAACCTTTGTGCGTATTAATTATAGAGTCCTCAGAATTCTCATCTTACCACAATTACAAGAACAAGCTACATGAATGACAGGCCCCCCTGCCAGCTTTTCATACAAATCCTCAATGAGTGAGATTGGGTATTTACCTAGCTGTGAAAAGCAATTTACCATTTGTTAAAATCTCCACAAAGGTGAACCGATCCCTCTGGCTTCATAATCGGTATGATCGGTGCTGGTATGACCAGTCCACACACTGGAAAGGTTTGATGATTACCTTACTTTCCAGTCTTTGATTGCAGCCTCTACTTTTGCCCATAAGGAGAATTGCACTGGATGGGCCTTGCAGAATTGTGGAATTCCTTGCTGGTGAACATGCAAGGTGGCCTTGACTCCTTTGACAGTCCCTAGACATTCCCAAAATACTTCCGGGTATTTCATTAGGACTTCACTCAGGCAGCCATTTTCTAATTGAAAAATGTTCAGCTAATAAAGGGGAATCTTTCTCAAACAATTTCACCCCATCAGGCTTGGGGCCAAGACTTTTACTCCAATCAGTGGTAACTGAACCAGCTGCTTCTCAAAAGAGGCCAGTGACAAAGCTGGATGCTTAATCTGTGAAGGGTCCCTGGTATGGATTCTCAGTCTAGCCATGGCTTTTCGCAGACTTAAAGGTTGGAGTCCCGAGCAAATCTTGTTGAAGACTGGTTGTGCGATCACTGAACTGTCATTAGAACTGGGTGACCATTTAATCAGACGTTTTGCAGGCAGATCTCCAATCCCAGTTGGTTCTGATTTGGATGTGACTAAGCAATTTAACTGTTCCAAAAAAGATGTAGGTGGACTTTCCTGAGTATACCAGTCTATGAGTTCTCTTAGTCATTTTAGGTCTCATAGAACTCTTTTGCTGTCTCAGGTCTGCCTATCAGCAGCAACTACAGTGGCTAGCCAACCTGGCTCCTGAAGAAAATTTTAACCATTTGGTTGATGCTTGGCTTTGTTTTGGGGTTTTGCTGTGGGCTGACCTAGAGTTCCTTTGTTTAGGATATGCCCTGACTGAGGCTATGCAATTGCCTTCACTCAAGTGGTGTTCCCCAAGCTCAGTTGGACTGGTGAAGTATTCCATTGGAATACCCTGTAACTCATGTGCTCCACTTGCCGCCTTTTCCAATGATAAAGCCAGTTGTAGCGCCTGTTTGAAGTCCACTTGGACTTCAGCTAGTAGGTGCTCTTGCATGGTTACATCTCTCATCGCCACTGAAATAGCTCCACAGATACCGGTATCCCTAAACCAAGTCACCCTTAACTTACACATAGACAGTCCTTGACATTGATCCAGCTCCCTCAGAGACAGCTCTCAGAGTGAGCAGAATCCCTGAGGCTCCTCTTTCTGTCAGCCAGGGCTCCCTGATTGGACCAGGTTAACAGCTCCAGTCAGGGAACTCAGATTCTATGAGATCCATCTGGCTGACCTCGTGACAATCACTACAGTAGTCACATAAAAGCCATTGAGGAATTGAATGGACTGTTGTTGAGGGTACAGAATACTGTCTGAAATAACAAGTTGCCTATCTTACAACTTTTAGTTTCCTAAACTGTCAGTGTGGTTCTGTTGGCAATAACCTAATATCGAAATCATGAAGTTAAATGGTTCAAGCTCTGGTCTGGGAGTTGAACAACTCATCCATACTGGTGCTCCAGTGCAAAATCTGAAACTGAGGTGCTTTCTGGTGGTTCAGTTGGATCCCATGATGCTATTGGGAGAACATATTTCTTCATATGCTTGCCACATTTTATTATCAACCAACACAACCAACGATCAATTAATTGGCAACTCATTGCAATGCTGTTAATGGGAGTTTGCATGGTTTAAAACGACTGTGGGCTAACTATAATGAACCAATGAAAGTATTTCACGTGCCCACTGACCTGCACTGGATCCTGGTCTGGCAATGTCTTGGTTTTATAGTTCTCATCCTTGTTTTCATCTTTCACACTGCCTTGTCCTTCCCTAGCTCTATCATTCCTCAAGCCACAGAGTGCTCTCACATCGTTGCTTTCAACCTACCTTGGCCTGATTTTAATCACTTTACTGCCTACCATGGCTTCAGCTTCCAAAGTTTTATGGTCTGGAATTCCCTCCCTCAGCCATCATATCTCTCTGTCTCTCCTTCCTTCTTTCAGGCTATTTTGATCAAAACTTTGGTCATCTATCCTCATATCATATGTGACTGGCTGACAAATCTTGCTTGTTCACAGTCCTGTGAAATGCTTTGGAATGTTTTACTAGCTTTGAAGGAGCTATATCAATGCAAGTTCCTGGAAGTGAAGTGTTTTGAAACCACCTTGAGAAGAATAATGAGATGCTGAATTAATCCAAGTCATTTCTTATTCCAAAATGTCTGCAAGTTAACATTGAGCACTTTGTCAAAACTCTCTTAACATCAAAGTAGGAGAAATATGATGATCAGATTTCAAGGGCATACAAGTACCTGCAGCAAGAAGCTGATGAAACAAAATTGAAAACAAATTATGCATTACATAACGTTAAACTGCCCTGGGTTTTAGTAGAGTTTCCTGTAATGATGCCATAAGATACCATAATAACCCTTTGTGGAGATCAATAAAAGTACTTGAACACACAATGCAACAGCCTCTCCACAACACCATTTACAAACAGTCACCAACCATGTAAAAATTGTGCAGAGGCCCTCGAGACTTAGTGGTACTGTCCCTATCTCTGAGCTAGGGAACCTGGGTTGAAATGTCATCTGCTCCAGAGTTGTGTCAGAACAATCCTGAACAGGTAGATTTAAAAAATATCTAAAAATATTCGGCAATTCCCATGTCTGTCAGTCACATTTTGGAGAGATGCTTTCTCAACAGCAGATTTCTCAGTATGCTTTCAGTTGTTTACAATTAAAAAATTACAAAAAATTAAACAAATTGTCACTCATATCTGTAGTAATCAAAAATCTAAAAATGCCCGATTTTCAAACTTTAACCCATCCAAAAACCAGCCGTCAGCAACAACCTTCAAACACAAAGCACAGGTCAAACACAGTGAGCATTCCAAAGTCTTTAGAAAATCTTTTCTGCAACCATCTCACATTCGCTATCAAACCAAGCTCTGCAATGAAGTTTTTTCTCCATCATCAATATCAAAAAGTTAGGAGAAAATTAGCTAGCTTACATATGTGTTTTCTATGTGAAAGATGTATAAAAGCTTTTCCATGTTTCTCTGTGCCTGCCTAAGAAGCCAAGGATTCCAGTTCCTATTTTTCACAGAACTAATACCGTGGCCTCTCAGTTTGCTGTGCTGTTCAGCAAGATCGCAGCCAAATTTAATTTTCTCACCTGATCCCCAGATCCTCTAATTCCCCTTGTGTTGAAAAGATTTAGCTTTAATATGTTGGAATGGAGGATATGATTTGAGTTCCTGTTCCCCTGATCATATGCTTGTTGGAAAGCTGACATGTTCAGATGTCAGGTCAGGGCAAGGATCAGGGCACTGATGTCCTGAGCAGATGCATAAGCTTACTGACATTCTCCAGCTCACTCATAGTCACTTCTGTGTGAGGAACTGACAAGACGGCCAGCAAAAAGACAAGAAAACAAAGGAGAAATATGGCAGAAATAAGTAAGGAAACAAAAAAGCTGCTGTGAGCATACAGAAAATTAAATGCTTAAGCTCACAGAATCAACCTATCCTTTTAGGTTGCCTAGAAACCATTTCTTGGTGTTTTCTTTTAGGGGGCTGTCAGAGGGAGAGAAATAGGTCTCAAAATCTCCACAAACTCCTGCCTTGTGAACACGCTTAGTCTTACAAGGGGTTAAATGCAGTTACCCATTCCAGCTCTATAATTTCCCACTGGAGTGTAGCTGCAATTGCATTGCTGAGCTCCATCTGTGAGCTGTATGTTGTGGAGGCAATAATTTATTAGGACAATGGACCTGAGGAGCAGAACGGCACTAAACCATCCCAAACCACGCTCCCCCCCTCCCCCCACCGCCTCACCTCCAGCACCACATGCTTGTGCTCTGGGGAGCCTTTTATCACCACAAGCTCTCCGGCTAGTATCCCAAACAGGATGATGAACATTCTCTGATGATGTAATTGCCACTGGCATTTCCTCCCACTGGTGAATTATTAAATTACTTGCAAGAATATATTTCTCAGGAACATTAAAATCACCACCGAGAGAATTGTTGGAAATTGTTAGCATGCTCTTAATGAATAGAATCTTCCCTTACTTGGCTTTTCAGTCATCATCTTCCTGAAGTTGGTGCAACTATTTTGCAACGTACAAAATCTTTCAGTGTTCCAATATCTACAGAAATTCTCAGCTTCCACAGAAAACTTGGTGTGAAAAAAGTGTGAGAAAGTTCAGTGACTGATTTTCATGTTGATAATATGTCAAAAGGCTGGAATCACTTGAAAACAAGAACAGCCCTGGGGGCTGGGCTGATCCCAACATTCAGGACAGGAATCTCTCAGGGTTCACGATGTGGGTCTGTGCTGATTGAGTTCATCTCATCCAGTTTACATAAAGGGTTATGATATTGGGTTGGGAAGAGGAAACTGTCTCCTTCCTATTCAGTGACTTCCTCTGAAAGATAAGAGTATTTGGTTGTCAATGATCAGGACCGGACTTAGTAATGTTGCTTGTGATGATGCACATATGATGAAAGGTGACTGAGATTGTGTGTTAGAAAACTGTCAGAATTTGTTTCACTGTTTTGTAACAAGAATCAGTGCCTTGAGGCTGGAGAGAGAACTGGAAGTAGAAAAACAAGGACAGCAACTTGGATTTATAAAGTATCTTTAATATAGAATACAACACAGTCTACACTGGAGACAATAGACTTAGTGATCTAGGGCGAATGTGCATTAATCAAAAAATTGAGAAAGCATGTTAAAAAAAAAAGCAAAGTCCTGAGATTCAAAGAGAGCAACAGAGGTCATTGCCACAAATGATGAACGAGCATTTTCTACTGCACCTTCCACATCACCAGGATATCTTAAACATCTCCACAGCTGAGTGTTATCAATATTTCTATTGAGACAAATGCAACAGTCAAATTTCACACTACAAAGATCCACAAACAGTAATGAGGTGAGTGACAGAGAATCTGTTTTTAGTGTTAGTTAAGGAACACGTGAACTTTAAACAAATAGTTCTACCACAGGAGTGGTGGAGTAAATGTCCTCATTGCTGTATTATTCTATGCTGTACTACAATACAGGTCGGTCTCTCTTATTCTACTTAAACAGTGTCATGGGATCTTTTATGATTCTGCAATAAGACAGGATGTTGTTTTATTTGCAAGATGGCACTTGTTCAGCAATGACTGAAGGTCACCCCAGAAACATTACTTTTGTAAGTCCAGCAGAAGGCCACAACTTCTGTCTCAGAGGCAAGAACCCTGCAATTTACATCACACTGTCAATTTGAATCTGACAGGGTTCAGAACGACAACTGATTCTGTCATAAAGTCCAGTTGGCTTTGTGACCTTTTAAAATTATGTAGACATTTATGCCAAACTGTTAGTAACGTTAAGATTACATGGAACAATTGGGTGTTGAGGTGCTCTGAGTATCAGCTTGTCAAGCTGTGTATGTTATGAACAGCCTAGGTAAATTAAGAGTATTCTTAAGGCACTGAGAAGACAGTCATGTATTGAAAAGAGTCCACATTACAGAAGAAGAGATGCTGGAGGTCTTAAAATGCACAAAGGTAGATAAATCCCCTGGACCTGATCAGGTTTATCCCAGTATATTATGGGTAATTAGGGAAGAAGTTGCAAGCTTGCTATCAGAAATTTTTGTATCATCGACTGCCACGGGTTAGGTGTCAGAAGACTTGAGGGTGGTTAATGTAGTGCCATTATTTAAGAAAGGCTGCAAGGAAAAGCGGGTACATTTTTAAAGGGGATTCTGAGACATAGGATCTACAAAATTTGGAAAGGCAAGGACTGAATAGGGATAGTCAGCGTGTCTTTGTCCATGGGAAATTGTGTCTCACAAACTTGATTGAGTTTTTTGAAGACGTGATCAAGAAGATAGGTGAAGGCAGAGTGGCAGATATTGTCTACATGGGCTTTAGCAAGGCCTACGACAAGGTTCCGCATGGTCAAGTACTGAGTAAGGTAAATCACAAGGAATCCAAGGACAGCTAGCCAATGGATTACAAAATTGGCTTGATGGGAGGAGACAGAGTTTGGTGTTTGAGGATCGTTGTTCAGATTGGAGGCCTGTGATCAGTGATGTGCTGCAAGGATTGGCGCTGGGTCCACTGTTGTTTGTCATTTAGATAAACTATTTGAATGAAAATACGGGAGGCATGGTTAGTAAATTTGTGGATGAGACCTAACTTGGTGTTAAGTAGACAGTGAAGAAGATCACCTAAACGTGCAATTGGTGCTTGATCAATTGGGCCAGTGGGTTGAGGAATGGGAGATGGAGTTTAATTTAGATAAATGCGAGGTGTTACATTTTGGTAAGACAAACCAGCGTAGGACTTACACAGTTGATGGAAGGGCCCTGGGGAGTGTTTTCAAACAGAGAGACCTCGGGGTGCAGGTACATAGTTCTTTGTAAGTGGCGTTACAGGTCGACAGGGTGGTGAAGAAGGCATTTGGCACACCTGCTTTCATTAGTCAGAGCACTGAGTCCAGAAGTGGGGATGTCATGTTACAGCAGTACAGATCATTAGTAATGCCACATTTGGAGTACTGCGTACAATTCTGATTTCCCTGCGAAAGGAAGAATGTTATTTAACAGGCAAGAGTGCAAAAAAGATTTACTTGGACTTTACTGAGACTGGATGATTTAAGTCATAAGGAAAGCCTGATAGGCTGGGACATTTCTCCCTGGAGCAGAGGAGGCTGAGGGGTGACCTTACAGAGGTCTACAAAATCATGAGGGACACAGATAAGGTGAATAGCCAAGGTCTTTTCTCCAAGAAAGGAGAGTCTGAAACCAGACGGATTGGGTTAAGGTGAGAGAAGAAAGATTTAAAAGGGACCTGAGGGGTGACATTTTCACACAGAGGGTGGTGCATGTATGGAGCAAACTGCCAGAGGAAGTGGTAGAGGTGAGTACAATTAAAACATTTAAAACATATTTTGTCAGGTACATGGATGGGAAAGGTTTAGAGGCATATAGGCCAAATGCAAGCAAATGGGACAAGTTCAGTTTAGGAAACGTGGTTGGCATGGACAAGTTAGGCCGAAGGGTCTGTTACCATACAGTATGACTCTATAAGTGTATTGGCTCCAATTCATACTTGCTGAATGGAACACACGTTCTATTTGGAAGTTCAGTCGCAAGAACAGTAAAGCAAAGGCCTGTGATTGACAGAACCCACTCCTTCTGTTTCTGTTTGTCATGTGCTTCCAGTCCCAAAGCTTTTGGGCTCTGACTCCTTCTTCAGGTGTCAGTAAGAGAGGTGGCATCAGACACAGAATTTGCAAGCAAAAGATCAAAGGGTCATAGAAGTGATTCAAATGTGTTGAACAAACCTAGGATGGCTGTTAAATCTTTAATTATTTAGAAAGGATTAATATGCAAATTCCAGAATTTCTTTCATGTCACTGCCCTGAGATAACTAAAGGTTTTGTCATTGGATTGTATGGGGTGGGGATGTGTGTCTTACATGGCTTTTCATGCAACTTTCCAACAAGCACAGCGTTTGTTTTATTATTCATTTATGGGATGTGGTTATCACAGGTTGGGGCAGTATTTTTGGCCCATCCCTAGTTGCTTTAAAAAGGTAGTGGTGAGCTGCTTTCTTGAATCTCTACAGTCCCTGTTCTGCAGGCAGATCTCCATTCCCACTTGGGAGGGAATTCCAGGATTTTGACCCAATGATGCTGAAGGAACAGCAATATATTTCCAAACCAGGATGATGAGTGGCTTCGGGTTTAGATGATTGGTGTCCAACAACCACAATTATGTTTCTTTCTAGTAAAGGGTATTAGGTATGGTTCCAACCATTGGAGACATTTTCTACTGATTTCCACTAATGTAAATTATGCTCGCAATCCTTGATGCTGCTTTTGACTAAATGATTACTTCAGGTTAAGGGTCATCATCTTGCTTATTACTGGAATTGTGTTTTGCTGTCCAAAACAAAGAAGTTCAGCAAAGAAACTAATTACATCAGCTTGTTTTGACATCTCCAAACTGCAGAGATAAGAACTTAAGAAACTGGAGCAGCAGGAAATCATCTCACCCCTTGGGGCATATTTTACCATTCAACACAATCTAGCTCAACACCATTTGCCTAAACACTCCTCATAAAATTCGATCATGCCCTCAGCCTCGAAGATACTCAATTGCAGAGCATCCGTAGTCCTCTGGGTTTGAATATTCACAACACTCTGAGGTCAGACATTTGTCCTCATCTCAGTTCAAAGATTATGGCTTCTGCCATTTAGTTTATTCTGCCAGATGAAGCAGCCTTATTCCCAATTTTTTTTTTTGTTTTTCCCTCTTTCCCTCTTTCAAGGAGTCAGCATGCCCTGAAACTCTGCCAAAAATGTGGAGGTGCCAGTTTTGGACTAGGATGGACAAGGTCGAAAATGACATGACACCAGGTTACAGTCCAACAGGCTTATTTGGAGACACAAGCTTTTGGGCTCTGACTCCTTCTTCAGGTGTCAGTAAGAGAGGTGGCATCAGACACAGAATTTGCAAGCAAAAGGTCAAAGGGTCATAGAAGTGATTCAAATGTGTTGAACAAACCTAGGATGGCTGTTAAATCTTTAATTATTTAGAAAGGATTAATATGCAAATTCCAGAATTTCTTTCATGTCACTGCCCTGAGATAACTAAAGGTTTTGTCAATTCCATCAGTATACCAGAGGTGACACCCCAGGTTAGACAATGCATTTTAGGTGCGCGGCCTTGTTTCGAATCTGGCTGTGTATCAACTTGGAGTCAGACTGGTTTCATTTCCAAAGTAGGAATTTATAAAATGCCACATTGACAAATAATGTGCTTTTTGAACAAAATAGAATGTATCTGCAATTACAAATCTGCAAATGCAAATTCATCCCACAGATTTACGTGTGTGTGTCAGAGAGAGAGAGACAGAGTGTATGTGTGTGTGAGACAGAGAGTGTGCGTGTGTGTGTGTGTGTGTGTGTGCGCGCGTGCGAGTGTATAGTATGGTGGGCTGACCTCTAGTGTTGCATGAACCCAAGATCCCAGTTGAGGCTGTCCTCATGGGTACCCAACTTGGCTTTCAGCCTCTGCTTAGCAACTCTGCATTGTTATGTATCCCTAAGCCCGCCTTGGAGGATGTTTACCTGAAGATCTGAGGTCAAATGTCCTTGACTGCTGAAGTATTCCCCCACTGGGAGGGTGCATCCCTGTCTGGCGATTGTTGCACAATGTCCATTCATCCGTTGTCATAGCGTCTGCATGGTTTTGCCAATATACTATGCCTTGGGGCATCCCTGTCTGTACTGTATGAGATAGACAATGTTGGCCGAGTCACTTGAGTATCTGCTGTGCACATTGTGGCTGGTGCTGTCACGCGTCATGGTAGTATCCATGTTGAAGATATGACATGTCTTGCAGAGGATGCCATGGCACACGCACACGCGCACACACACACACCCACACACACACAAACATGTATAAATCTATGGGGTGAATTTGCATTTGCAGATTTGTAATTGCAGAAGCGTTCTATTTTGTTCAAAAAGCACACTACTTGTAGATAGTCAATGTGGCATTTTATAAATTCCTGCTTTGGAAATGAAACCAGTCCGACTTGATACACAGAGATAGCAGGAACTGCAGATGCTGGAGAATCTGAGATAACAAGGTGTAGAGCTGGATGAACACAGCAGGCCAAGCAGCATCAGAGGAGCAGGAAGGCTGATGTTTCGGGCCTAGACACCTGAAGTCAGAGTCCAAAAGCTTGTGTCTTCAAATAAACCTGTTGGACTGTAACCTGGTGTCATGTGATTTTTGACCTCTGCCATAAAGATGGTGGAGCAGAATCAATCCCCAAGTTTTAAGAGGCACTTGGTGAAATACTTGAAGAGGAAAAGCAGCAGAGCAAAAGACAGGAAGTAACTGAATTACTGCTTTTGGCATTGTGAGCTCTGTGAAGCTTCAATGAGACAAATAGGAAATGTTGTTCGACATTCAAAAAGCATTAGTACACATGGAATACAATTAGTATCTATACATAAATCTAAAAATTTATCATAAGCAGTATTGAGTGAGGGCCTTGACACATTCGGATTAGGTCCAATGCAGCCCAAGTTAACTTCATATACGATCCTTGCAACAATAAATAGCAACTTAAGAATCTGAAATATTCTTTGACTTGTGATTTTATGTGTATCCCTGACTGGCCTTTGAAATTTTCTAATCAATTTGTTCAGAGTTAGTATTACACACCTCTGGATCAGGTGGGATTTGAAATCAAGGCTTCCTTGGCTCAGTTGTATGGACACAAGCAGTGCAACACAAGAGTCCCCTTGTAGATATTAGCATGTCATCACCAAATGATGCCCTTATGTCATGAATTAGGGACCACTTAAGGGCGTCAGGCTGCCATCTATCACAATATGGATTTTGTGGACTTCACCTCAAAGAGTCAGTATGGGTCTGCATCAGCTCTCCAGCCAGCTGACAAGATCCCTGCCTCCTCAAAATGAATTCACCAGTATTTCTGAGTATGAAGGTATAAATGTGTGAGGTACTTGGATCATTTCTAGTGAATGCTTGCGCAACCACACAACCTGCTAAGTTCTCAAAGTGTGTTAAATGACACACTAAACATGCACCGTGTGGACTTCAACTCTCAAATTTCCAATCTGGATACTAGCTGGCTTCAAAATTTCATCTTTATGCTCTTATCCCACCAGGCTGGTCAGTGAGACTAAGACAACACCCACCCAAGATCAAAAAAGACTCCTAAATTAACGAGCCTTACTTCTGACTCCTTTCAATGGCGATGTCCTGCTCTTCAGTCTTTTCAATTAAAAACCAAAATCACAAGAGTTTGATGGTGTGACAGACAGTGCACAATAAAATTCAACCTATGATTAATTTCTCTTTGTTTCTACAGCACTGAATGAGCCCACAATAGACTACGGTTTCCAGAGACTGCAAAAGGTCATTCCTCGGCACCCAGGTGATCCAGAAAGACTAGCAAAGGTTTGTAGAAGTTGTGTTTACAGAACACTGCAGATTATGTTCATGCCCACGAACAATGTGCATAATCCACTTGTGTTGCATTCAACTTTGAATTGAAAATTATAGACAGGTCTCATAAATCTCATAGGCTGAAGGTATAACACGTCACTATTCCATTCCTTTCTCCTGAAAGCAACAGGATCTAATGTCTTGAGGTATTCCTGATAGAAGAACTCAGATGGTGTGAGCACTGAATCATGGAAGGCTCTTTAACAATGAAGGGGGAAGCTGAAGCCCAATCTTTCATGATGTCCGGTCACATACAATTTTCTCAGCAAGTTCACTTGTTGCAGTTCAGAGCTGGCATTCCCAAATATGCTGAGGACAACTGGAAATAACCCCAAATGCTGTCCTGTATGAGATCAGCTAAGTGGTGGTATCCCAAAAGCGTATCAGTGATGTGATCACATATACAGTACAGCGGGTACCTGCACTAACAGTTAAGGAGCCTGAAGGCTGAATGGTATGATTATGGTGAACCTCATGCTTGAGTAGAAAGCTGACACTAGCATAGCACCATCCCAGATCAATTGCATAATGAGCAAATAGTTAAAGGTGAAATCACTGCAAAAAGCCAAGTTGTCTGACTCCTTTTGTAACATCTAGCTGTGCCAATGAAGGGCATCACTGCTGCTAGGTGGCACAAACTAGGAGAGATTTGACACTGGGTGCTATTCTTGGAAATGATCTGTGCAGTTTGCCATACTTCCTGAGGAGGTGAAAGTAAGTCTGTGTTGATGGAGCAGGCTTAATGGACCAAGTGGCCTTTTCCCATTACATAGTTCAGTCTAAAGATGTACAAGTTAGGTAGACTGGCCAAGATAAATTGCCCATAGTGTTCATGGATGTGCAGACTTGGTAGGTTAGCCAGGGAAATGCAGGGTTACAAGGATAGGGTAAGGGTATGGGTCTAGGTGGGATGCTGTTCGGAGGGTCAGTATGGACCCATTGGACCCATTGGATTCTATGATTCCAAATAAGGTTTCAAAGCTTCATTCTTGTGTTGACAACTTTGGTGCTTATTCAGGACATTTTTAAGATTCAGACTCTCCTTTTAGTTCACCTATGCCTTTCCATTGGTCTTTTCATGAAAAAGGCAGGCCTCTTAAACATCATCAACCATAAATATTAGTTTCATGGTGAAATATGGTCAAAGAGAACAAGCATTGAACTCAAAAGCCTAGGTTCCAAAAAGCTTAAAAAGTAAGGTCCAGTGAGGAATGTCAACAGGGGATTACATGAATTTTGCTCCAATTCATTGTTAAGAATAAACCACTCATTTAGGAATGTTCTCAACTGGAGGTAGGGCCTTTCAAAATCAATTCAGTTTTACTTGGATGCCTGAAAAACTCACACTTGTCTGTTTCAGCACTATGGACAGTTCTGAATCAAGTGATCTTCAGATTTGTTCTTAGGACATCAGAAATGTGGAATGACTACAGTCTGCTCACATTGCTAATGTTGACACATGTTCTACATTTATGTTTCCTTGAAAAGAACATTTGAATTCTTCTAGTGTGTCATCATTTAGTACATTGCTGTAAGAAATCTATCACTTGGTCTGGCACAGTTAGTTGCTTACATCACTCAAAAACCTGGGTGTGTCCAGTGTGGCTTTCAACTGAACTTTTAACATATGCATGATTAAATTGTGATGAATCACTGCATCCATTTAGCGATGTTTGCTGCTAAAGTTGACGTATAAAGTTTACAAAAATATCTAAAACCAGATATATAACACCAAAAATATATTACAGTGTGTTTGACAGTTCATAGATAATGCAACCATTGGCTGGAATTAACATTTTTCTTTTCAACTATTTATTTCCAAAACTTATTTCATCTTCTCAATTTTCATGGAAGAAACTGGATTTACAAAAACTATTTAGAAATGATTGAGCAAGACTCCATTGCCAAAAAAAGCAGCCAATCACCACCTTCTGAAGGCATTCAAAATGGTCAATAAATGCTGGCCCTGCCACAGCAATATCGACATCATTTTTCTAAAGAAACACAGTAAAAAGAAGGATCTGTTAACTCAGCAGTTGGCATTCACTGCACTGGTGTGCATTTGATACTCAATGCTCAGCTTCGGGGTCGCTAAGTATGAGCTCTGCTTCAAATCCATCCTAGACACTTTTGAGCCAGTGCAGAAATCAGGAGTCACCTGCAAGTTATCAATGTTTATTCTGGGAGTGCAAAAGAAACACAGCAGGTCTTGCAGCATCTCTGGAGAGAGAAACAGAGTTAATGTTTTGAGTTCAGTATGACTCCTTCAAATAGTTCATTGAATTGTGAAGATGTGTCATACTGGACTTGAAACATTAGCTCAGTTCCTTTCTCCACAGATGCTGCCAGATCTGCTGAATTTCCCCAGCATTCTCTATATTTGTTTCAGATTTCCAGCATTTACAGTATTTTGCCTTATGAGCTCATTATTTTTTTTTTGGGTGGAGTGTAATAAAAGTTAGAAGTACCATTTGACAGTACAGAGCTTGACTATTTCTGAAAAAAAAAGACACATTTTGTCCAAGTTTTTTGTCTTGCAATCAACAGGACAATTCACAAGAATACCAGCTTGGAAAAGCTATATTTACACTGCATGAGGAGGCTGCTGATTGGTTGGCAAGTGGACTCTAATTGGTCAAAGTATGGCCATGCAGAATGAACCCATTCATGCTGATTGACAGTAAACTACCAACCTTTGTTTACATTTCAAGTCAGGCAGATTGACTCTGATTACCTTCATAAGTGAGCCAGTGAATGGCTGTCACTTTAATAATGCAGCCATCATTTGAAATGGATATTACAGGGGAGACCTGCACCATCAAATTAGACTTTTCTCCTTCACAATGGGCAACTCCAATCTATAGGGTCACCTTTCCTCCTTTATTGTTGCTTCTTGGACATCAAACAATGAATGAAAGGGGTTACTAAACTTTGAACTTTTTCTTTTGGCATCAAAACTACAGTCAGCAGCATTTCCATTGATCCTGGAAATAGCCAATCTATTCCTGGCCTTCGGCATGCTATGCAGGTGCACAACAGAAGTGGGTGAATGAGATGAACTTGGATTAATGAATCAGGTTAGCTTATTTGGGTTCAACCATATGGAGTTCCCATAGTGATGCTTCAGAACCATGTTATTTGATCCATTGCTCTCGTGATGAGACTGAAAAACCAGGGTTGTAGTCTATGGAAATTTTAAGATGGATCATCTTTTTGTTTAATTCTTGGAGGTAAGCAAAGCTGGCAACACCACGATATTAAAAAATGAGAAAGTTTGAGAAAGTAAACATGGATACATAGCTGGCATAATGGCAGGAGACAGAGTGTTTGCTTTTCGGACTGGAGGCCTGTCACCAGCGGTGTTCCGCAGGGATCAGTTCTGGATCCTCTTTAGTTTGTCATTTATGGAAATGATTTAGATCAGAACACAGAAGGCATGGTTAGTGAGTTTGCAGATGACACCAAAATTTGTGGCATAGTCAACAGTGAAGAAGGTTTTCTAAGATTACAGAGGGATCTTCATCTAATGATCAATAGGCTGAAAAATGGCAGGTGGAGTTCAATCTGGATAAATGAAAGGTATTGCATTTTAGTACAATAAACAAGGGTGGGGGCTTATAGAATTAATGGTAGGGCCTTGGATAGTGTTGTAGAACAGAGGGACCTAGGGATGTATGTACATAATTCTTTGAAGTTTGCATCACATATAGACAGGGGGAGTTAAAAGGCGCCTGGCACGTTTGCCTTCATTGCTAAGTCCTTCGAGTACAGGAGTTGAGAAGTCATGTTGAGGTTGTACAGGACATTGGTGAGGCCTCTTCTGGAGTACTGTATCCAGTTCTGGTCGCCTAGTTACAGGAAGGATATTATTAAGGTGGAGAGGCTTTTACCAGGACGTTGCAGTGTATGGAAGGTTTGAATTATAAAGAAAGGTTGAATAGGTTGGGACTTCTTTCACTCTTTCATCCAACATTATTCCTCCCTTATTCTCAATGCAGGAAAATCTGTCCCATAATGGGGCTGCAAGGCATCTCGATTTCACTAAAGGAGCCCCTTCCTCTCAGAGAGATCGGGTGGCTCCAGCGGGTACCCACAATGAGGAAGAATGATACACAGGCAATGTAGAAGCTTTATTGTCGAGTCCCTTCTTAAAACAAGTTAGACAACTCCAACCAGAATGCTATCAATGAATTGCCCAGGTATCCCTCAATATTGAAGTGGTCAAATCACTACAAACACAAGCTGGTATCAACTGTAAATGGTCTCAACTGCATGTGGAAACATATGAAGACTTTTTTCACTGAAACATTGGAGGTTGAGGATAGAAATTTATAAAATAATGACAGATACAGCTAGAGTTAATGATCATTGTCTTTTCCCTAGGATGGGGGATTTCAAGATTAGGGAGCACATTTTTAAGGTGAGAGGAAAGAGATTTATAAAAGACATGAAGGGCAATTCTTTTGCACAGAGGGTGGTTCACGCGTGGAATGAACTTCCTCAGGAAATGATGAATGTGGGTACTATTACAACATTTAAAAGACATTTGGATAGGTACATGAACAGGAAATGTTTGGAGCGATATGGGCCAGGAGCAGGCAGGTGGGACTAATTTAGTTTTGGATTATGGTCGGCATGGACTGTTTGAACTGAAAGGCCTATTTCTGTGCTGTATGACAATGACTCTACAAGAAGTCATTCCCAATGATTTTTAAATCAGTGACATTGGGCTATATGTCCCTGTGATAATATGAGTCATACAGAGAAAATGTCTGAGCTTTTTCACAAAGGGAATGACTAGAATAGGGAATGTATTGCTGAAAGTGACTGTTGACGTTGTCAAACACAACTTTCAATACAGAAATTGAGTAAACGCTTAATGTATCAGATTAAAGGATAAAGAAGAACAGAAAATGGGACAAGTGTAGAGCTGGATGAACACAGCAGGCCAAGCAGCATCATAGGAGCAGGAAAGCTTGATGTTTCGGGCCTAGACCCTTCATCAGAAATGGGGGAGGGGAAGAGGGTTCTGAAATAAATAGGGAGAGAGGGGGAGGCAGATAGAGGATGCATAGAGGAGAGGATAGGTGGAGAGGAGGCAGACAAGTCGAAGAGGCGGGGATGGAGCCAGTAAAGTTGAGTGTAGGTGGGGGGGTAGGGAGGAGATAGGTCAGTCCAGGGAGTACGGACAGGTCAAGGCGGCGGGATGATGTTAGTAGATAGGAGATGGGGGTGGGGCTTGAGGTGGGAGGAGGGGATCGGTGAGAGGAAGGACAGGTTAGGGAGGCGGAGATGAGCTGGGCTGGTTTTGGGATGCGGTTGGGGGAGGGGAGATTTTGAAGCTTGTGAAATCCACATTGATACCATTGGGCTGCAGGGTTCCCAGGCTGAATATGATTTGCTGTTCCTGCAGCCTTCCGGTGGCATCACTGTGGCATTGCAGGAGGCCCAGGATGGACATGCCGTCTGAGGAATGGGAGGGGGAGCTGAAATGGTTCGCGACTGGGAGGTGCAGTTGTTTGTTGCGAACTGAGTGCAGGTGCTCTGCAAAGTGGTCCCCAAGCCTCCGCTTGGTTTCCCCGATGTAGAGGAAGCCACAACGGGTACAGCGGATGCAGTATACCAGATTGGCAGATGTGCAGGTGAACATCTGCCTGATGTGGAAAGTCTTCTTGGGGCCTGGGATTGGGGTGAGGGAGGAGGTGTGGGGGCAGGTGTAGCGCTTCCTGCGGTTGCAGGGAAAAGTGCCGGGTCTGGTGGGGCTGGAGGGGAGTGTGGAGCGGACAAGGGAGTCGCAAAGGGAGTGGTCCCTCTGGAAGGCAGATAAGGGTGGGGAGGGAAAAATGTCTTTGGTGGTGGGGTCTGATTGCAGATGGCGGAAGTGTCGGAGGATGATGCGTTGGATCTGGAGGTTGGTGGGGTGGTACGTGAGGACGAGGGGGATTCTTTTTTGGTTATTATTGCGGGGACGGGGTGTGAGGGATGAGTTATGGTATACTGCATCCGCTGTACCCGTTGTGGCTTCCTCCACATCAGGGAAACCAATTGGAGGCCTGGGGACCGTTTTGCAGAACACCTGCGCTCGGTTCGCAACAAACAACTGCACCTCCCAGTCGCGAACCATTTCAACTCCCCCTCCCATTCCTCAGACGTCATGTCCATCCTGGGCCTTCTGCAATGCCACAATGATGCCACCCGAAGGCTGCAGGAACAGCAAATCATATTCAGCCTGGGAACCCTGCAGCCCAATGGTATCAATGTGGATTTCACAAGCTTCAAAATCTCCCCTCCCCCAACCGCATCCCAAAACCAGCCCAGCTCATCTCCGCCTCCCTAACCTGTCCTTCCTCTCACCTGTCCCCTCCTCCCACCTCAAGCCCCACCCCCATCTCCTATCTACTAACATCATCCCTCCCCCTTGACCTGTCCATACTCCCTGGACTGACCTATCTCCTCCCTACCCCCCCACCTACACTCAACTTTACTGGCTCCATCCCCGCCTCTTCGACTTGTCTGCCTCCTCTCCACCTATCCTCTCCTCTATCCATCCTCTATCCGCCTCCCCCTCTCTCCCTATTTATTTCAGAACCCTCTTCCCCTCCCCCATTTCTGATGAAGGGTCGAGGCCCGAAACATCAAGCTTTCCTGCTCCTGTGATGCTGCTTGGCCTGCTGTGTTCATCCAGCCCCACACCTTGTTATCTCGGATTCTCCAGCATCTGCAGTACCTTTTATCTCTTATCTATGGGACAAGTGTCAGTCGTTTTTGCACCACAACAGAACAGGTATGGAAGCAAACTATCTTTCTATGCTGCAACTTCTATGAATCTGTGATGCAAAGCCCTTTTGGTTAGGCAAGCTCAATTGGCAGTCTACTTGGTACATTTCTTGTGACCTATTTTTATGCCTTCAGGAAGGTAGCCCACAGTTTATAGATTGCTATTCTTTGACTTCCTGCATCTGTCTTTCAAACGTGAGACAGTTAACAAGCAATGGTATGAGTCAGCTTTTCCCTGCAACCTGCAGTTGGTGGAGGTGAGAATAAGGCCTGAGTACAAGCAACCTATTTTCTAGCCTGCAGTGAATGGACTGGAAAATCTTTCTCTCTTCCTCTGCTGAATGCAAGCCAGGGTCAACAGAGAGAGCAACAGCAACCAGGGTGAAAGTCAAATGCTCTATCTAACAACTCAGTGATGTGTTGGCACAGTGTAACAGTAGTCAATTTACCACATGTGTTGTAGTTCTGAGATACTTTGTGTCTTAACTTAAGACCTGTGATCCTTTCAGAGTTTGTATAACAGAGTAATTGACTGTTTATTTCCCACAGGAGATGTTACTGAAAAGAGCAGCGGATCTTGTTGAGGCATTATATGGAGGACCACCAAATAATCAGGTACAGCAGAATGCTTGTGACAACTCCCTTCAGACTAAAGAGCAGTCAGTCCTTCTCAATATATATATATGATATATAATCCAATAAAAATTATAATTATATTTTTAAAATATATAGTTCAATAAGCTGTTTTTGAGTCAGAAAGTGATATCAGGTAAAAAATTGTTGACAAACCATTTGCTTTTCAAGAATCTGCATATCCCAGTTAATGTTACCCCAAATCATAACAAGATCCTATCTGAGCAGCATTTTTTTGTTCTGTTGGTTTTATTGGTCTTCTATCAGTAACATTGTTGCAGCAGCCAATCTAACATCAAGCCTCCAAGAAGGCATCTGGCAACACATTGCATAAAGCAACAACAACATCAACAACTTGATTTATCTGGTTTTTTCTGTGTTTTTTTTAAACTTGATTTCTCTGATTTTTTTAGACATGGCACTTTACAAGTTTTTTTCTGAATTGGGTAATGCTGCTGGAAACTGGTCTGGGTAAACAAAAATTAAAACTTCTGGTAAAAAATACCTCAGTTTGTTCACATTGTGATGCACATATTTTCCTGTCAAAAACCAGATTGATTTGCAGAAGAGGCTTCATTGTGCTCATGGGATATGACATTGCGAGCTAAACCAACATATATTACCAATCTCTAGTTGCCATGAGGGCAGTTAAAAGTCAATCACATTGCAATGGGTCTGCAGTCAGATATAAGCCAAAACAACTAAAGGTTGCAGATTTCCTTCCTTTAAGGGCATTAGAGATGAGGTGTGAATTTAAGACAATCATTTGTGATTACGTGGTTACCTTTTACAAATTCCAGAATTCTTTTAAACTGAATTCAAATTTCACTATCTATCATCGTGAGATTTGAACACATGACATCTGAACATTGAACAGGGATTCTGGATTCCGCCTCCAGTGACAGAACCACCAGTAAACCATTGCCACACATAATTATATCTTCAGTTGCTTATCTGAGGACAAATATGGAAATGAAAGGGGATCTCTCCTGTACTTCTTAAGAGCACCACCCAATCTCCCACACTGAGGCACTTGAATAAATTCGACAAAAGAGGCACACATACACAACCTCCGCTGTCTTCTCACCTCCACCACAACTGAGCTGAAAGCAGGAGGCCTTTTCTGAACATTTCTGCACCTCTGCAAGTTAGGGGCCACAATAGGGCCTCATCCCACTGCATTGGAGTTAATCCAAGTGCATGCTGCCGAGTTTCATGTGGTACGCTCAATAATTCAACCCGTGTCGCCAGCTGGAGTGGAATGGGGTGGGGTGGGGTGGGGTGGGGTGGGGCAGGGCAGTGTGGGGTCCCTCAATCAAAGACAATCAATCAGTGCCTGATCGAGGTACTGGGCATATGACCTACTCCCTGTCCTTGCTTCTGAACCCCTCATATCATTCACCTGACTTCATATTCCCTATGATGTCCAAACCACAAAACCCTTCTCATCACAAATCTGACTTCTTGGTCCTCTGTCATCTCAGGGTGAGAGGATGGGAAGATACAGAGTAGCTGTGGACTCTTCTGTGATGTTGCTGAGGGAACAGCCACCCGGCTTCTGATTGGCTGACAGTACTCAAAGGGCAGACCTCTGTCCCTGGGATCTTAACTCCAGTCTGATAGACGTTAGTTTTGGTAGGCTTTCCATGGAGGAGGCATTGAAAGTTTCTCGCTGCTTAACCAGCTGGCTGATGAGCCTTTGCTGCTTCAACAAGATTTCATCTTGTGTCTTTAATAAATCTCTAGATTTCAACAAGTCAATTTACAATCCTATAAATTATCAGTTTTGTATTGCTTATGCTATGCATTTCCTCAATAATCCATCAGGAATTCTACAGAGAAACTTGAAACTGACAAAAGGAATTTCACTGTGAACCACAAACAGTGCAAATGTGTTTGAAAATGAATTACTGATTCATTGCCAAACTGTTTTATTGGAGGACTGAAGGACCAGTACAGGAATAATTAAACCGACTGAAGTTCAGTTCAAAGTATTCACTGTTCAAAGTGGAGTGCAGATTTGTTGCTGATTTAGCCTGGTTACTTCTGTTGTCAGCAACAAGCTTATTTGTCTGTCTCACTAGTCTTTCTTTCCCGTATTTTGCCAGTACATCTGACAAAGATGGACACAGGCATGATTTCAGTGCTGTTCCCAGCTAAATGACTCATCCTTGGAGCTACTCTTCAAATTGCAATCTCAGTCAACTGCAATTTCCTTAAGTTCTTACATTTCAACAGTTGGGGAAATGAAATACCGAAAACAAGTTGAAGATTTTAAAGTTGCAGAAAGAAAAATATTGGAAGAAGTTGAATGAGTTCAAAAGTAAAATTTAAAAGTTGGAAGGGAAGAAAGAAAGAAGATAGATGCAGGCAATTTCTGCTAACATTTTCAATTTAAGACTGTGTTTGGATTGTTCAATTCAGTAGCCTTTGACTACATTCAAGTTAAAGATTCATTTCTGGTGTTGAAATTGATACAGGATTTTAATATCAGTCTGCAATTTGCATTTTAATATTATTCTACACTTCCAGGGTATGTGAGCTGAAAACTTAAATGAGTCAGTCCAGGAAGACTGGAGTTCCCTGGCCTGAAAGCAGGAGAAACGTTATCAATTTCTGCATGACATTTATAAATTCCATATGTTCTTAAAGTTCAAAATGGGTGGGAAAGAAACAGTGCTCTTGTCTCCTTTGTTGGATGTAAATGGGGACCCTCAAAGGTAGTTCAAGAAAATTATAAAAGTCTGATGACTACTGCATGACAATCTTGGGGCTGTTGCCTACAAAATCTGAGTTATACATCTTCACAGCCTGATTGGTTAGACTTGCAAACAAATTTCAATATGTAACTCTCATTTTAATTCAGCGACACACGAACTGGAAGAGAAACAAAATCCTGACTTTTCTAAAGTGATCAATCGTTTATGATTGGTCCTGAGCCATTTTGACCAAGGAGGCCCCAGGTTTAGTCACAAAATGTACTAAGTTATTGGTATGGCTGGCAGGGCTGGGTTTCAGTGTTCAAATAAGGGCTACAATTAGTTTCAGTGTCTTTGGAGAATTGAAGAGAAATTAAGCCTGGGTATAAAGTTCAGGAGCCAGTGTCCGTTCGCAAGTCAAATTGCATTTGTCTAAATTGTCGAGAGTACTCTTTACATTTGAGAAGCCTGTAAACATTCACAGTTGATGCTGACAGGTGAAAAATGAACTCTGGGTGAGGTACAGGTGATAGGCAAAGTTGCTTGAACTCCACTCCCACATGAATTGACATCTTCAGGATGGAGATGCTGAAAATTCAACCTGAGGTTTCCAACAATGGAAATCTACTAAGGTGGAAGTATACGTGGCTCAAACACAATTATGTGCACTTCTGAGGAAGGAGGCAAAGGAGCATGAACAGAAGATCAATAGGTAAGGCTCCAAAATGTCATAAATTGACAACACCATTAATTAACAGTTGAGGTGAGGAGCTAAGGTTCATAATGCAGGCACAATAGCAGGAAATGATAAAACATAATGCTTGAGTTTTAAGATCCTCATGACTGTAGGACAAAAGGATACTGAGGATGTAACTAAAAAGTCTGCAATTTTTAGGTCAGGAAGCAAAAAATTAAAGTATGATAAGGTGTCATGATTCAGGCTGAAAAGCCTTTTCCATTTCTTAAGATTTCTTATGTTCTGTAGGAAATAATTCTGAAGCGAGCAGCCGATATTGCAGAAGCTCTATACAGTGTGCCTAGGACCCCCAGCCAGCTTCCGCCACTTTCTAATACTCCCAGCCACAGCAGCATGATGAGAATGAACTCCTATGGTAGTCAACTGGGAGTGAGCATCTCAGAGTCCACACAGGGCAACAGCCAAGGTAAGGTGCAAACATTTGGGTACAGGTCAGGTATTCACAACTTATTTTCATCCTACTCTGCTCAGGAGCAAAAACTGAGTATTGTCTCTAACTGATATGAGCTTCGGTTTTATCAAATTAATGGTGTGGAAGATGCTTTATTTTATACTTTAAGCCAATTCTGCAGCCTGCACATTGAGATATTGGTCTGTATTATCTCAGGTTGTTGATGTCTGCATATGCACTATCGCCGAGGCTGCCTGCTCCTTCTCACTAAGTAAGGTTCTTCAACTCCTTGTACCCTATAACACTCATTTATTTACATCTGTGCAGGCTAGGTAATGAAACACAGTTTTCCAGTGTAGTGTCTCTTCACATGCTCATTCTAGTCTGGTGTCTTATCTCTGACTAATGTCGGAGTCATGTGATAAGTTACATTATCACAATTTACATGAACCTCAGTGTACTGCAGAAGGGTGCTTAATGCTGATAGTGTCCCATGGAGTCACCTTCAATAAGTTTCATGATAATCTTGCAAAATAGTTGAATAATTTGATCCCACCAGACCCTTTCTTCCTTTTGTTACCTTTGTTGTGCTTGGAATCTTAACAAAGTGGGCATTTCAGGTCTGCAGAGGTGAGGATATGCTAAATATCATTTCCTCCCTTAAAACCTTATTTTAAGAATCCTAGAGAATTTACAGCCAGGAGAACACTGAAGCCATTCTTCAGTGGGATAATGTCTCATGCAAGAGAGTGAGATGACTGCATTTAATCTCACAAAACACTCTCAAGCACAGGAATGTAAGTTTTTTGTCTTTACAGTCTGTTTCTGTGCATAAAGCTTCATGAGTCACCCAGAAAGCATACTTTAACTTTCATGTAACTTGCATATGTATGAAGTTCCAGATATTCACATTGTTGGCATTCTAACATAGGATTCATGCACGCATGCAACAAAACAAGTAAGAAAAGTAACTGAAAATGAAGTTGTTTCAGAGATAGTAGGAACTGCAGATGCTGGAGAATCTGAGATAACAAGGTGGACAGCTGGATGAACACAGCAGGCCAAGCAGAATCAGAGGAGCAGGAAAGCTGACGTTTTGGGTCGAGACCCTTCTTCAGAAACGGAGATTTCTTCAGAATTTCTGAAGAAGGGTCTAGGCCTGAAACGTTAGCTTTCCTGCTCCTCTGATGCTGCTTGGCCTGCTGTGTTCATCCAGCTCTACACCTTGTTATCTCAGATTCTCCAGCATCTGCAGTTCCTACTATCTAAGAAAGTGTAAAAGCTATCTTTAGTGTTACTATTGAAGACTTCATTAGCAAGGTCCCCAGCCGTAGTTTTCAAAAATCATCATGTTGTATTATTTCATTGCATGTGTTGGGAGTGAGCACAAGACATTGTTCAGTCATTGAACAATGGTAGTGTTGTACAAGGAATGTGTTTAACACACACAAGCCAATAGATTCTTCTCCAGTAGCCTGTTAACTGTGCAGGCACTTAGGGAAAAAGAGTGTTGGCCCTCACCCACTCCTTTGTAGCTTAGTTTTTGTTCTTATTATCCCAGCAGACAAGCTAGAAAAAGAATCTGCAGACCTGTCAGTCATTCTATTTGTTTACTCAAAGCCCAGTTGCAAAGCACTGTTGGTACCAAGCATTGGCACATCAGATAGAAATGAAGAGAGAATTACTGTTGATGTTGATGGCTTCATGTCAGTTTTGTCTTGTTCTTTTTCCAAGTCCTTGTGGTTAAATACATACTGATTACATTCCAGATTTGACAGCCCCTTCAAGCAGATGTAAATGGAAAACCCCTGGCTGTTTCTAAACATTCTAACCTGGATTGACTGGAAATGACATAAATGGCCCCTATCAAGTTTTTCTCTCTCTGCACATTGCAATCTACTTCATAAATCACTCAGTATTATTTCAGCCTTCAGCATGTCAAAGGAGATTTATTTTAGCATTAAATCTCACCAATTTAATGTATAAGCTTATGTTCACATCTAACTCACTTCCTTATATTGGCCTGCTCAGTCCCTGGCATGATCAAGAGTATGATTTTGGAATCAGGATTGCAAAATAACTTTGTGACAAAGCACTTCGAATAATTTGGATGCTCACATGGAAAAGACTGGCTCTGTGCCATATTACCAAGTTAACACTGGAGTGCCGATATTAATGACAGTGATCCAAACTTCAAAGAGTCACTGTAGATCCAATCTGGGGATGGAAATACTTTTGTAAATCAAGAATTGTCACATCATATTGAGTGAATGAAGTCCCCTTGAAAGTCCAGAGAAATTATGGCTTTACTCAAGTTTCCCAGTGGCTGCAGTGAATAGAGGAGCCTAAGAAGGAGCTCATATGTTGGTTTGTATCTTGGAGGCACAGGCACAGGGAAGCTCGAGAAAGCTTCAACATTTCTAGAATACATAAGGGAAGATACAAAATTCTTTCACTGTTTCACTCTTTCTACTGAATTTTGGATAGGGAAAATAATCATAATCATCCATCGATAACTTCAAAATTTAAATATGAGGGAAAGACTCGTTGGAATCTAGCTCGACTGCAGTTGAAGCTGGGAAAGAGAAAAGGAAAAAAAAAATTTCATAGGAACAAGAATTGGCCATTTAGCCCCTCCAATCTGTTCCATCATTCAATAGGAACATGGCTGATCTGTGACCAAAATCCAAACAACCGACTACGTCTCATATCTCTTCATAACTTCAGACAGATTTAAAACTAACAGCTGGTCTAGTATTAAATGCCAGATGCAGAAGAGGATTTTCAACTTCTGACATTCTATGTGTGTTGAGGTGTTTCCTAAATTCACTGCTGATAGGTCTGTGCCTCCAAGAGCAATATTCTCCCACCAAAAACAGTTTCACTCTTCTTTTGTTTGATTGTGCTACTGTCACTCTGTGATCTTCAGTGACTTGTGTGAAACGGAGGCATGCTCAAGTAGCAGAATGGAAAGCAGGATGAAAACCTCATTAATTTGGAATAAAAGAGGATTCACTTTTCTCCCAATGATTTAATTTATCACATGTGGTCAGATCCTATTCATTCTCAATTCACTTGGCATTTCATAATGGCATTTCAGCAGCCATAGTTCTTTAAATTTTCCTCAGTTTGTCTCAACACAGCATAAATTCTCAAATCTCTATCATACAAATTTCAGATTATTCCATTCTTCCCCTGTTGTCTTCCCTCCCATCCTGAAGCCACTGTCTCATACTTGGCTCCACACAACAAGCGCTGCCCTCTTCCCATACTTTAGGGGATAAGCAGAGAGCACAGCAGATTATTTATTTTTGGATGACATTTTGATGATGGTCTACACAACCTATACCCAAGAGAGGAGCCATGTCCGAGCAGGAATGACACCTCCATCATCCTAAGGAGCAGAGAAATCTAGTGCAGTGTCCCAACAAAAGAGAATGAGGAATTCAGATAACTTAGACCCTTTTTAGGCAGTATGGTCACAAATACTGACTTAAGAACATGAAACAAATCAGTCCTTGAGGGCCAGTGTTTTTTCTAATATGGCATCGACTGATAAGCAGACAACTGAAGAACTAACCAGTCTGTTAACACTTTGAATAGATATAATGCTACAATGCATTAGAGGGTCTATACAATCATGGACATGTATCTTGTTTGCAAGACCAGATGGTTAATTTTGGCAGTGACTTAAAAGCTACTTCGGGGATCAGTGTGTAGCCCCATTACCTTACCTTTTCCCTGTTTCTATGGGCAGGATATATCCACAACAGCAGCAGCATCTCTCCACGTGGATATGCACCCACTCATTCACCACAACAGTCAAACTACAACACAGTGGGTGGCAATATCAATGGATATAGCAATGTGCCAATGTCAAACCTTGGAGTACCCAGTTCTCCTGGATTCCTAAACAGCTCTCCTGTCAGCTCACCCTATGGCAGTAAGTGTCATTTTTCTTGTTCACCGTAACTATTACATTGGACTTGATCTGGAAAATGTGAATATCTGTGCTCTCAGTATTTTTCTATTTCACTTGTTGTCTGTTTTTCTTGTGTGGGAGACTGTTTTTTGAAGTTGGGTTCAACTGCTTTGTCATTATAAATGCGATATATTGTACCTTTGGTGTCTTGCATTCTCTTATGAATAGGGTTGCTAACCGTCTACTTAATGTAAAAGATGGCCCAGTTTCTAAACAATTTGAGTTAGCTTTCAAAACTGAGCAAATGCTCAGGCTGCTGCAGTCAGAGTTAGTGACCCTAAGTACAGGGTAGGAAAGAACCATAATTATTCCGTTTCCTAATCATTGTCCAATAATCTTTGGTTACAGGTGACGTCAGGGAAGCAATAAATCAGGCCAATATATAAAGATTCTAAAATATTTATTGGATGTTTAGTGCGATATAAACTCACAAATAACTTCCTATTGCACAATACTGGACAATTGCAGTCTTTCATAACACAGCACCCTCATCTGAACCAGTGTCTTCAGAAGGAAGAAAGAGAAGTGCTCCCTAAAAAGATGATGCGATCAGAACTACAGAGAGGCTTTTAACAAGTTTATCCTAATTTTTAGGATTTTACTCAAAGGCACATATCATGACTTTTTTGTGTAAAGTCGATAACACTAAGTATCTTTCACTTCTCCACCAGTTCTTACTTTGAAAGGGCTGCTATTTAACATGATTGTATGAAGTCAGGCCTACCTAATCAGGCAAATAGAGTAAATGATTAGCTATTCCACGACAGCCATGGCATAAGTTGGTATTTGCTTAGCAGATTTTCAGCACTATTTTTAATCAAGCAACTTCAGTAAAGTGCTGTGCTACAATGCAGACTAGCACCAAGTTTGAGAAAATAGAAGGCTGGATCAGATGACAAGAAATAGTGGCATCAAGATTTTGCAAATAAAAGAAGTGAAAGGCAGAGGAAAAAAGGAGGAAGCACCATGTTTCACAGTCACCTGGTCATTGGAAGGTCCAAGGAGTCAATATGATGAATCTTTATTTCAAAAAACTGGTAGGATGCAGTACGAATGAAATCTTCACAGAATGGCACCACTTTCATTTTCCAAACTGCAAAATAAATTTTTCAGAATGCACACAACTTGGACATTTGGTCAGGGCTCTTTGAACGATCAACCCTCCACCAAATACTTGGGTCACATCTGGCTCCATTGAACACTAACTGGGGGAGTTATACTACTTAAATTGATGCAGTATTCAGCAAATTCATGATCTTCCTAAATTTTCTACTTTTTGTTGAAGACCCAAACAAACTGGAATGCAGCTCCACAGCAGAAAGTTGCCCTCATATACCCTTAGGTGCAAGTTTAGAATGTGAACTTGGTAAGGTATTCACCATAGTAGGCATTGGCACGCAGCTCAATAATCTCTGCAGTGGACTTCTAACATTAGATTAAAGTTGCTTAATGCATTGATAATTTCTATTCAAGTGTATGTCAGTGTGATGCTTCCCTGAATGACATTAAATTTTTAATCGTTTAGGTTAAAATTTTTAAAACGAGAGAGACAGAAAAAATGATAGAAACTTTGACAACAGTTGAACACTTGATTTTTGTTTGATGTAAGGTTTAGTTTTTGGCTTTTTTAGTTGAGGCATTTAAGACTAATATTCCAGTTATAATGTCTGATGCGAATGCTCCTGACTCTTGAAAATAATTGTGATTGCAACACTAGAGTGCCTGACACTGAATATAGAATCTCCCTTATTGTCACTTGTACTCCAGTACAGAAGTACAGGAGTACAGTGAAACGTTTTTACAATGGCTGTCTTTTAATGGTGCCATCTTAGGTACAAGTACCTCGGTACAAAACTTAGAGTAAAAGATATAATGTTGTTTACAAAAGAGGATTAAAAGGTAAGGATTTACGTAAGTTAAGATTACCAAACAGTAGCAGCTCAGCATGTGGCGCCAGGCCCACGTCCAACAACTGTCCCCCATCACACCAGCCTCCAGTCTGCTCCTCACTGGCACTCAGTAGCAATAAGGTAAGTCACGCTTTACTGGGATTCACTTCCATCCCGTCGGTCCAGGACTTTGGACTCCCCATGCGATGTTCCCGGGCTGTCCCGGCCTGTACCTCGCACTGCTCCAGGACACGCAGCTCATACAGTGTTCAAGGACTCCCTGACTGGACCAGATTAACAGACCCAAACAAGGAACTCATATTCTGTGAGGTCCAGGTGTAGAGCCAGATGAACACAGCAGGCCAAGCAGCATCATAGGAGCAGGAAAGCTTGATGTTTCGGGCCTAGACCCTTCATCAGAAACGGGGGAGGGGAAGGGGGTTCTGAAATAAATAGGGAGAGAGGGGGAGGCGGATAGAAGATGGATGGAGGAGAAGATAGGTGGAGAGGAGACAGAGAAGTCAAAGAGGCGGGAATGGAGCCAGTAAAGGTGAGTGTAGGTGGGGAGGTAGGGAGGAGATAGGTCAGTCCAGGGAGGACGGACAGGTCAAGGTGGGGGGATGAGGTTAGTAGGTAGGAAATGGGGCTGCGGCTTGAGGTGGGAGGACGGGATAGGTGAGAGGAAGAACAGGTTAGGGAGGTGGGGACAAGATGGGCTGATTTTGGGATGCGGTAGGGGGAGGGGAGATTTTGAAGCTTGTGAAATCCACATTGATACCATTGGGCTGCAGGGTTCCCAAGCGGAATATGAGTTGCTGTTCCTGCAGCCTTCGGGTGGCATCGTTGTGGCACTGCTGCAGTTCCTACCTACTAACCTCATCCCGCCCCCTTGACCTGTCCGTCCTCCCTGGACTGACCTATCTCCTCCCTACCTCCCCACCTACACTCACCTTTACTGGCTCCATTCCCGCCTCTTTGACTTGTCTGTCTCCTCTCCACCTATCTTCTACTCCATCCATCTTCTATCCGCCTCCCCTCTCTCCCTATTTATTTCAGAACCCCCTTCCCCTCCCTTGTTTCTGATGAAGGGTCTAGGCCCAAAACGTCAAGCTTTCCTGCTCCTATGATGCTGCTTGGCCTGCTGTGTTCATCCAGCTCTACACCTTGTTATCTCGGATTCTCCAGCATCTGCAGTTCCTGTTATTTCTGAGGTCCACCTGGCTGATCCCATTATAATCACTATATCCCTTCCCCTCTGAGTCTGAGGACTTTTGTTTATTGATCCTCCTGGGCATTTTAGCACTGGGTCAGGTTTCTCCAACTGTGCCTCTGGTATAGGTGATGTGTAATGCACAGTAGCTCACCTCTTGCTCCTGAATGGTGTTCCGACTTGTAATTATCCACACTTAGTATTAGAGCCCACCGCTGAGTTCAGCCTGAAGCTCCAGACAGCACTGCTTTGTCCTCTTTATGTAGACCTAGCAGGGGTTTGTGGTCCATTATTATTACAAATTTACATCTGTAAAGGTATGGTGGAACGTCCTGGCACCAACTATGACACCCAAACCTTCCTTCTCTATCTGGGTGTATTTAAGCTCTGCATTAGTCAAAGTCCTGAATGCATTTGCTATTGAGCGTTCTTCTCCATTGGGCCATCTATGAGCTAATACTACCCTGATGCCATAGAGGGAGGCATTGCATGTCAATACCAGATCTCACTTGGGATCACAATGTGCCAACACCTGAGAGGGCGATAGCTGTTTGTTCACTTCCCAGAAAGCTATGGCTTAGCAACCTGACCATTTCCAAGGCTGATCCTTTTTAAAGAGGTGATGCAAAGATGTCAGAATGGAGGCCAGGTTATGTATGAACTTGCCATAATAATTCACCAGCCCAAGGAAAGACTCTAGTACATACGTGAGAGCTGGGACATATTTGATCACCCTCACTTTCAATGAGTGTAACTCGGTCTTATCGACTCTCTCGCCCATATTGGTCACTTGAGTTGTCTGGAATATACATTTTTCCCATCTAACGCATATGCCCGCTTGAGAGAAACATCTAACAACTATGTCCAGGTTCTCTAAGTGCTCCTTATTGGTCTTCCCTGTTATTAGCACATCAACTAGATAAATGGCGATCTGAGGTAGACCTTGTAAAATGTTCTCCATTGTCCACCACTAAATTGCATTGGCTGATGATACCCCAAATGGCAGTCTCATATACTGGTGCAAACCTTTGTGGATATTAACAATAACTGCTTTTCTCAACATCCTCATCTAACCGCAATTACAAGTACACATGGCTCGTGTCCAGCTGCATGAAGGACAGGCCCCCTGCCAGCTTTTCGTACAAATCCTCTATGTGAGGGATTGGATATGTACCTAGCTGTGAAAAGCAATTTACCAGTTGTTAAAAATCCCCACAAAGGTGAACCGATCCCTCTGGCTTCACAATCGGTATGATCGGTGATGGTATGACCAGTCCGCAAACTGGACTGGTTTGATGATTACTTTATTTTCCAGCCTTCTGATTTCAGTCTCTACTTTTGCCTATAAGGAAAATTGCACCGGGTGGGCTTTGCAGAATTGTGGAATTCTTTACTGGTGAACATGCAAGATGGCCTTTACTCCTTTGATAGCTCCTGGACATTCCTGAAAAGTTTCCAGGTATTTCATTCGGACTTCACTCAGGCAGCCATTTTCTAATCAAAAAATGTTGAGCCAATCAAGGGGAATCTTTCTCAACCAATTTGTTCCCATCAGGTTTGGGTCCAAGCCTTTTACAAAAATCAGTGGTAACTGAACCAGTTGCTTCTCACAACAGACTGGAAACAGAGGATGTTAGGACGGCACGGTGGCTAGCACTGTTGCCTCACAGTGCCAAGGACCTGGGTTCAGTTCTACCCTTGGGTGACTGTCTGTGTGGAGTTTGCACATTCTCTCTGTGTCTGTGTGGGTTTCTTCCAGGTGCTCGGGTTTCCTCCAAAGTCCAAAGATGTGCAGGCTAGGTGGACTGGCTGTGCTAAATTGCCTGTAGTGTTCAGGGATGTGTAGATAAGGTGAGTTATGTGGGAATGGTCCAGGTAGGATGCTCCAAGGATCAGTGTGGGCTTGTTGGGCCAACGGGCCTGTTTCCACGCTGTCGGGATTCTATTCTGTTCTAACAAAGTTGGACCCTTAATCTGTGAAGGTTCTGTAGTTTCGATTCTCAGTCGACCAAAGTCTTTCGCAGACTTAACGGCTGGAGTCCAGAGCAAATTTTACTACAGACTGGCTCTGCAATCACTGAAAGGCCATGCAGGTATTGTTCTTCATTACAACCAGGTGACCATTTAACCAGATGTTTATTTTGATTTGTTTTGATTTCAATGTTGCCAAGCAATTTAACTGTTACAAACCAGCTGTAGGTGAACTTTCCAGGGTCTATATTCCCCTGGATACCGGCCTATGAGTTCTTTTACTCAATTTAGGTTGAGTGGGACTCTTTTGCTGTGTTGAGTCTGCATACTGGCAGCATTTGCAATAGCCTGCTGGCCCGGATCATTAAGAAAATGTAAACTGTTTGGTTGAGCGTTGGCTTTGTTGGGATTTTGCTGTGGGCTGACCTAGAGACCCTCTGTTCAGGATATGTCCTGAGTGAGGCTATGTAATTGCCTTCACTTAGGTGGTATTCCCCAAGCTCAGATGGACTGACGAGGGTGCCCACTTCCATCGGAATAGCCTGAAACTCATATGCTTCTCTTGCCACATTTTCCAATGATAAAACCAGTTGTAGTGTCTGTTTGAAGTCGAGTTGGGCTTCAGCTAGTAAGTGTTTTTGCATGGTTACATCATTCATCCTACATACCAAACAGTGTCTCAGCATCTCAGTAAAGGTTAAACCAAAGTCACAAGCTTTTGCTGGCTGTCTTAACCAAATCAAAAATCCCAGTACGGATTATACTGGTTCTTGAATTGCTGCATAAAATTGATAGCATCTCAGAATTAGAGGAGGCTTCGGTTTATAATATTCCTCAATCAAACCCATCAACTGTTGAAAGTTTTTTGTTTCTGGTGCCTCAGGGAAAGTAGGGCTCCTAATAACTGAGAAAGCTGTGGGTCCACAAGCTATGAGCTACTCATTGCTTTTCATCTACCACAATATCATTTGCCTGGAAAAGATAATGCATTCTTTCTACATATTGGGCCCAGTCTTCAATGGCAGGATCAATCGAGTCAAGCCTCCCAAATAACAGCATGCCAGCAATGCTTACCCCCAACTCAAACACAGTTTCGAACAATTTTCTTCAGGAGCGTGCTTTTCTCTTGTCACCACTGAATAACTCCACAAAGGCTGGTATCTAATCACTGAGTTGCCCTTTATTTACACATGGAAAGCCCTTGACACCGATCCACCTCCCTCAATGTCAGGTCCTAGAGGACGTCTGTCAATCCTGTTTGTCAGCTCGGGCTCCCTGATTATACCAAATTAACAACCCTGATAGGGAATTTCTTTTCTGTGAGGTCCACCTGGCTGACCTAGTTACAATAAACTACAGTGCCTTGTATCGATATCACTGAGTATATGTAAGAAACAGGCTAAGATAATCAGCACCATGAGAATGAAATTGCCCTCAGTCTGTATGCTACCTAAGAACTAAGAGTGTAATTTACTTTGCCCCAAATGACAGGATCACTTGGGAAGAAATTTGGGAAAGTTGGGTAATATGTTCACCTTCTTGATGTTGAGACCAATAACTCCCATTTTCTAATCACGAATTGCAAGCCGAGACAAGATTTTTGCTAGTGAGTGGTCAGAAGCCTATCAGTATGGATTATCACTTATTAATAAGCCTCATCATTACTTCATCTCACCTCATTAATATGCAGTCTCCCATTCTTTCACCTGCCAGATGGAAAGTAGACAATGAGAATTCCCAACAGAGAAGTGTGGGAGATTCACTGATGACCCCACCTCACGACTTGTTTGGATCTCCAATTTCAACACCCAGCATCAATATTTCAGGGCACAATCCATGGACAACTGCAAGTATTGCACATTCAGGGACCTTGGCATCCGACATGTGCCAACCTCAAAAAATCACCATGACTTATCTCCCAACCACTTAAAATATGCTTCTGGAGTTCACTCCTGTACTTTAGAGAACACAGGTTCCCTGGATTGCATTGCTTCTGTCAGGACACTGACCCAATTCATAGAGTGGCCCAGGGTGCACTCAGATTTACTCACATACTGTCTTAGCAGTCATTCCCTTTGTGTCTACTGTAATGCTCACAGCATTTCTGCCTTGCCTTGTCATGCCTTTTGGTATTTTACCCCCTTGATCAAAGCTTAAAGACTCATTGTATGTGCAC
Organism: Ginglymostoma cirratum; assembly: GCA_024137785.1. Classification (NCBI taxonomy): domain Eukaryota; kingdom Metazoa; phylum Chordata; class Chondrichthyes; order Orectolobiformes; family Ginglymostomatidae; genus Ginglymostoma; species Ginglymostoma cirratum. The sequence goes on from JAHRHZ010000003.1 coordinate 8,375,364, forward strand.
CTTGATTTCCTCTTTAATGCAGACAACAAGGCTGACATCTTGTCTTGCTTACCAGCAGTGATCAGTCGAGGGGTAGACATATTGTTGTCTGGCTACCTTAGTGTTACAACTGCAGTATTTGTGAGCTGTGTATATGGCAACCACATGATATGTACTTGAAGTAAAAAGCTGTGTCTCAAAGTCTAAGGGGAGTGATCTTCAGTCAGTTCCTTGGAGATTCCCTTCAAGCAGGAGATCTCAGTACAGAAACTCGAGACAAACATCGGTATTAGTCCATGGGCTAGGGGTGGTCAGGGAGTCCTTATCTCTCTTGTCTAAGGAGTGGGCTATGGTCACCTTTGTGAGTCCGATACCACAAATCCAAGAAGTTAGGGGAAGACAGTTGGGGAGCAGTACAGATATCAGACAGGGAACTGGTCATCCATCATTTATGCTGTCCAGCTAAGTTGATGAAGGTGGTAGGCCCTTGTCAGTCCCTGGGAGCCCATCCATTCAAAGTCAAGTGCAGTTATCACAGACCATGACTGGAGGATGGAAGCTCAGTAAGTAATTGCGGGGATTACAGGCCAAATGCTGGGATGCAGACAGAATTACAGTTGTGAAGTGGTTGACAACGCAATATCTAAAGGGGTACACAACAGAGGTCAAGGTGAAAGGAATGTTGCACAGGTGGTGGGGGGGTGTTATTGACAATCAATACATTGTAGTGTACCCTTCCTACAGTGAGAGAACAATGCACCACTCGAACTGGCTCGTTAACTCATTATGCCTGGGGCGGGAGGGTGTAAAGCAGGTGAAGATTTAGATGGATGAGGGGTGGGATTTGGCAAAGTTCAAAGTTTATGGGGTTGGTGGGGAGGGCTACAAGAAGGAAATATTTACATTTGAGGATTCACCTGTAGTAAAAGGCTGAGCCTGTTCATTGCTTGTGAAGTGACTGCTGTTCCCATCCATTGTGCTGTAAATAACAAGTGTGCAAAGGAGATGAAAATGGCTGCAACCACACCTCCAGATGGGCAGGCTAAATGTTTGTTGTAGAGATAACAAGGTGTGGAGCTGGATGAACACAGCAGGCCAAGCAGCATCATAGGAGCAGGAAAGCTTGATGTTTCGGGCCTAGACCCTTCATCAGAAAATGTTTGTTGTATCGTATTAATATAATTTGTGCAGTCCAAACCCTCGCACCAAGCACTTTTGACCATATTAGCAACAGTTTGAAGCAATTCCATGAATGGCTGTGATGCAATCACAAGGTATTGCCATCTGGAAAGATTGATTCTATTTGTCACCATAGCAATTACCTTCCATTTACCTGTTGCCTAAACTTGGTGAAGAAAATGTTCATTTTGACCATCAGACATTGTGCAGAGCTAAAGATAGCGAGGGTCTGTACCCCTTCAGTGTTATAGTTATGGCTAGACAGACATTTGCGCACACAGCTCATGATGAGATGTGAACATATATTTACAAATGCAAAAACCTATTTGCAGTGACATGTGACATATGCCACCCATGTGACATATGCCACCTATATGCCCTGAGAGGGTCTTAATCTTTCTTTCACTCTCACTATATCTCCGTGCAATCAGGCTTTCTGCAGCTGGGGTGGATGGAGCCTGCCTTACACTGAGTTCCTCCACCAGTCCTGGTCTTTCAATCATAGAGTCATGCAGCACAGAAATAGCAAGAGGTTTAGGGAGGGAATTTCAGATCTGCCCTGGAAGATACAGCTGTCACTTGTGAGGCAAAGGAAATCAGGAATGTTCCAGAGACTGCAAGATGAATGTTGAGGCTCAAAGCTGGTCACAGAAATAGGGTGAGGCAAGGTGATGTGGGACTTGAACACAAGGGTGAAAACTTGAACTTTACGGACGTTTAAGCAGGTGTCCTTTGTAATATAAAAGATATAGGAATCAGTGTATGCAGTGAAAAATATGATGATCCTGAAGCAGAGAAAGAGGAGGTGGATGTTTCCAAGTTTGGAAATGTTGACAAACATGAAATTTTGTTTTTAACATTTTACGATATCAGTTGTATTTATGGTTAAAGAATAAGTGATGCGTCTGAGCTTGCTTTGTTGCAGATGATCTCCACTAGTCCCCTTTGTGGGGAAATAGTGAGTAGACCAGTGTAGTGTGTAGATCAGTTACCCCAACCCAAATCCTTATTGGGTGAGCAATGTGGATCAGGGTGTAGCAGCAAATAACCTTATGAGTTTTGAAAGTAAGACATAAAGATTTTAAAACGATATACAACATCTTGAATGTGTGTGCGTGGGAGAGAGAGAGAGCGAGAGAGAGAGAGAATATGTGTGTGTGTGTGTGTGTGTGTGTGCGTGTGTGTGTGTCTGGGGGTGTGGTGAGGAGGGAGTATATAGTGTGGTGGGGTCACTGGTAGTGCGACATGAATCCAAGATCCCAGTTGAGGCTGTCTATTGGCTATCAGCCTCTGATCGGCGACTCTGCATTGTTGTGTATCCCAAAGTCTGCCTTGGAGAACGTTTACCTGAAGATCCATGGCTGAATGTCCTTAACCGCTGAGGTATTCCCCCACTGGGACCGAACATCCAGACTGAAAGCCAAAAATGCTGACAATACTTAGTGAGTCAGACAGCATATGTGGAGGGTAATCTGGGTTTATGCTTCAGATTGATAAAAGCAAAGAAACTGTTTTAACATTTTGAACACATGCTGTGGGGTGGTCGCTGTGTGTTTTCAAATGGATGAAATATTTGCCAAACGCTGTCGTGCTGACATGATGCTCCTTTAAATTAAACTCGCTCACAACACAAATCAAATACTCCAGTTCCACACAAGTTGGGTCCTTTATGTCTAAGACAGAGCTGTTCTTTTCTTCCTCTTTTTTGATTTCTTACAGTTATGCCTTCCAGTCCGACTGTGGCCTCTGCTGTCCCTCTGTCCTCCAGCACATCTGCCATTCTTCCCTTCTCATCTTCTGTCTTCCCCGCAGTGAAACAGAAGAGCGCCTTTGCACCGGTGATCCGACCCCAAGACTCCCCCTCCCCGGCCTGCTCCAATGGGAATGGAAATGGATTCCGAGGTGAGGAGACGGCTTTTTGCCTGAATTAAATTTCTACATTGAAAGATGGCATGCATCATATGGAGATCAGGGAGGGAGGAGGGTCAGAGATAATAGGTACTGCAGATGCTGGAGAATCCGAGATAACAAGGTGTGGAGCTGGATGAACACAGCAGGCCAAGCAGCATCATAGGAGCAGGAAAGCTTGACATTTCGGGCCTAGACCCTTCATCAGAAATCAAATTGGTGTTTGATGATTGGTAGAAAAAGGGGAGTCACAAATCATCAGTCACTTTCCTCTTCCGTTCCATTTCTGAAAAGAAACTCAAGTCACAACCACTATCATCAAAGATCCATTTAACTACTATATCTCCCCATCCATGCCCTGGTCACTCAATCATAAGAAGGATACCATTGCTTTTGAATAGACGGCAAGTTGAGAAAACATGATTCTGGGATCAATAAAGGGAGAATAAATATTCTGAAAAAAGTATATTACATTCAAATGGCTCCCCTTTCGTATCCAAATCAACATAAATTCAAAATTGTACACTGAGATGGAAGTGCTACCCCAACTGCTGATCTCAGCTTTTCAAGATATCACCTAAGGCAAAATATCCAGTCCAATTTCTTTGAATGTTTTGTGGGCTGCAATTTCAACTGATTTTGTGAGCTGAGTTAGAGTTTCCCAACCCCAAAATCTCTCCACTGGTGGTGGAACAAAAGCAAAGTCAGACTCCAATGCTGGCACTAGCTGAGGATGGACTTTGATAATTGGGATAGAGAACAGGGAAGAAATCACCATCACTGACCTCTCTGCTGCTAATTTCTGTTCAATGATTTTGGGTGGAAAGTGGGTGCTTTTTAAAGGACATGATTGGTCTCAGTTCTCCTGTTATCAAATAAGTTCTAAAAGCTCAGAGCTTAGGTTTACAGAATACAAATGGGAAAAATAATTGGTCCAGTGGCACTCTTTATCCCCCATTAGGCTTGAGTTTGCACGCACATTTTCTTCTGAATTAGGAAGTAGTGGTTTGAACTCTGCACTGGGACTTGAGTACAGATCCGTGTTGTCAAAACAGCATAAGGCGAGGGGGAGTTGCACTTTGAGTAATAAAGCACTGAAGTTATGATAAATAGTCAGAGCTCAGATTAACTGTGGTTTTCGGGCCACCACGACAGAAAAGACATGAAAGCCACAATAAATGTACAACACAGATTCTGCAGAACAATATCTTCGGTGATAAACTTTTTGTTATGAGGAGGTACTTGTGGTCATGGGACAATTTTCAGTGGAATTGTAAAGAGTTTTTTTATTTGAGAGATAAATTCTTAGCTGAGATACTCAGTGAATATAATTATCAGTTTTAAATTGTGTTAATGTGAGGAAAGGCTAAAAGGAATTTCGTTGCATCACTAGAATCTCAAAATATAAACAGTGCAGCAATGTGTAAATCTGCTATTACACTGCAAACTACTCAAGCCTCCACATGTCCTTTCTCACCTCAGTTGAGAAGAATAAGAGGTGACCTTATTAAAATTTACAAGATAGTAAGGAGACTTGCCAGCTTTTGGTGCCGATTATAAAGGAAGTAGTAGCAGATCATGCAAAATTACATAACACGATCAAGTACAGGATGGCAACCTGAAACCAGTGGAGTGCCAGAGGGATCAGTACTGGGACCACAGTGATGCATAACCTAAGTTAATGACTTGTATGTGTCGGATACAAGTAATTAACTTAGATCCTAGGAGCTCCAGCTGGCTGACCTCATTACAATCGCTACATTAGGGTGTGTCAACAAGTATCTGTGAGAACAACATACAACAAGTCATTTTCACTTTCAGACTCAGGAAGGCAGTCTTTTGCAGACTTTAAAAGACAAAGGATTTAAATAACTTGCCACCTTGACAGCATTACATATTTTGTCTGCTTTTTGAGAGCACTTCAGTCTTCAGCATGAAGTCATGGAAAACACATCGTGTGTTGCGGCTGTTCCTGGGGCAATCAGGTCCAATTGCAGTGTGCACTGAGTTATATACCCAGGTAATTCAAACTTGTGCCTGTGTATTTCATGCACTTCCCTCCACACCTATCTACTGGCAAACCAGGAATCGGGGTGGAACATCTGGATCCAGAGCCTGCACACCACCTCTTAAGACCTACCATAATTCTGCAAAAATTAGGCCCAGATGTTTTATTCCCCCTTTTGAATTTGGACACATGATGTGTCCTGGAATTTCAGTGCACTGCAAAGGGAATAACTCCACAAAGGCCCATCGCCAAGTCACCCATCACTTGCATGTGTGGAGAGTCCTTGACACCGGTCCAGCTCCCTCAGAGCCAGCTCTCAGAGTGAGCAGAATCCCTGATGCTCCTGTTTCTATCTGTCAGCCAGGGCTCCCTGATTGGACCAGGTGGACAGCCCCAATCAAGGAACTCAGCTTCTCCGAGGTTCCACCTGCCTCACCTCGATACAGTCAGTGCAGAGCCTGCAAGCTGTTGAATGAGATGTTTCCTTTCTCATATAGATGTAAAAACTTGATTCAAACAAGAACAGGTAGTCTTCCCTGTGTCCAGACTAACCTTCCTCTATTTTGGAAAAAAGCAGATTCAAAAGATTTGTGGATATGGCAGGAAAATGGAGTTCACTTTATATGATCTGACTGAATGGTAGAACAGCCTCAAGGAGCAATAGAGTGTACCTGTTCTCCAGTTTCTCATGTTGTTGTTTGTCAATCGGCATCACCAAAATCACTTTAACTGGTCATGAATCTTACTGCTATTTGTTGAATCTTGCTGTGAACAAACTAATTGCTGCAAATACCTACAAAACAACAGGATTTGCACTTCCAAATAATTTGCTGGTTAATCAGTGTTTTGAGATGTTGAGTGTACAATGGTGAGTGCTTCTTTAAATATTCCTCCAGCAGTAAAATAATGATTTGTATTCCACTCTTCACTTTTTTAAATGCACTGAGTTTTCAGGGAAGTCAAATGAGACCTGTGAGTTTTTAAATGTTTTACACTGAAACCTTCACGTACTAATCATTTTGAGAACTGTAGACTAAGAAGATAAACTGGCTTTTTAAGAACTAACATTAGTCAACTGGAAGAAAATACTTTTTAAAAAATTTTCATACTTTGTCCTGTTACATAATTCACCAGGAGTCAGTCTGCTATTTGTCCAGATTGAGGCACCATTGTATCCACAGAGAGAAAAAAACTAAGAAATAATGTTTTCTGTTGCCGTGCTGAAACTTGAAGTGTTGCTTTGAGATTTCCTGCCAAGACAACAGTCATTAGGGGGTGCAAGTGAAGGAGGACAATAAACTACATGCAGTATGGAAGGATACAGAATTTATGCTTAACTCATCCGAGAAATTAAAAATAATTTAGTTTGAAACATTTCTTCTAAAAAGGAACAGCAAAGCAAGGTCAAAATCAGGAAGTGTGAAACTGAATTATATGCAGACATTTCAGGACAATTGCTTTTGTTTACTTGATACAACCTTTGATCCCTGTTCTCCCAGCTGACTGCTACAGTTTTCTGACAAGCTCTGAGAATTTCTGTCTATAACAGTGTTACAAAGAGGGTATAAAGAAGGGTGATTTTCATCCATTTACTACACTGCACACACTGCAAAATAGGATAGTAGGGAAAGGGAAACTAAATACCAAACTCTCCCACCCATTTCCTGCTAGACACTGAGATAATTTACGAACACTTATACGAACGTACAGACTTAGGGGAAGGAGTAGGCCACTCCATCCCTCAAGTCTGCACTGCTATTCAATTAGATCAAGACTGATCTGGTTGCTCCATATTCCTGCCTGCCACAAGAACCTTTAAACCCCTTGCTTAACAAGAATCCATTTCTTCTTTGTTTTAAAAATATTCAAAGAGTATATTTCCACCATTTTTTTGAGGAAGAGGGCTCTATTTGCTCAAAATCCTTGAGAACAAAAAAATCCTCATCTCTGTCTTAAATGGGCGAACCTCTTATTTTTGACCAGGGATTCTATGGAGGAATCCAGTCAGGTTCTGAGTGACATTGGATATGGCAAGTTGAGTTGTAGAATCAAGCAACATGTTTGGTGAGGCCAATCTCATTGATGATCCTGCAGCATCTTGTACATATTTCCCTAAGTGGTGTGACAAGATTCTGACTAGGAAGTGGTGAGTTCCCAATTGATAATCATAATTCTTGTTAAAAGCCTTGTGATATACAACACAGCATGGATTGTGATCTTGCCAAACTCACCTTACAAACCAGTCTACAGGAAACCAGAGTCAGTTCTTGAGGTTGGGGTGTGTGGAATGAGTGGGGAAGATGTTGCATGCACTGGTGAGATAGGGAAACTGTAAGCCTTGCTGGGAGATGAGATAAGAATAAGTGTGAGGTACTGAAGACAGTGCTAGACTGAAAGAGGACTTTGATCTTCATACAGAACTAGACATTCCTTTTGAAAACTGAAGCTGCTTCAAACTAGGTGCCAATCTTGGACCAGGTAGGCATAATCTAGTATAGTGGCCTCCACTGCTGGTTCTGAAGGAAGAGGAAGCCCCACCTTGCTAGACTCATAAAATTGCAGATACTGATCATGTGACCATATTTCCAGAAGCTTCTGAACCCCAAGCACTGTTTGACATACCAGCTAAAGTTGACTCAAAGGACTTGGAGATGATTTGTCTGCTTCCAGTCAGTTCTGGACAAAGAAAAATATTAAGACTGACTACGCTGAAGTGGATGCTGATGATGTTACAGTTACCTCATTAACTCATAATTGACTCTATTGGGGAAAGTGAAGTTACACTGTCAGCTTAAAAACCTTTCAATTAACCTACCAAATGGACTGGCTAATGCACCTAAAATGCCCATTTCTTTGCCAAAAGAGTGAAATCTGTACTTGGTGAAATGTTTAAATATACAATCCTGAGATTCCAAGGCAGTTGCAATTTGACCACCAGAAGGAATGTCGAACTTCAGGTTTAGCTGGCAGCCTGTATCAAACCCTTAATCTCTGTCTCCAACTTGAAAGCTGGAAAAAAGCCCACGCTTAACCTGAAAGAAGGAAACCTACTGGTTCCAGCTCACTGAGGCAACTATTATTGGACACTAACCTCAGGGAAGTTGAAATGCGTGATCTATCAACTCCTGCCCTGTCTTCTTTCATCTCCTGTGTTTGTGTGGATGGAATAGCAAAGTAATTCCCTTACATTTCATCTGTTTTGTTCAGAAATCCAAGTTTTGATTTTAAAGGATTTAGATGTGAGTTTCATTCAAAGATTGGATTCCGAAAGCCAGAATCTGAAGAACACCCTTCAGCTTACGTCAGTAGGGAAAGGAGTATATCAAACAACATCTCACAGTCTCACATTAAGAGGGGCAAAGCAATCTCTCCCATTCACCCACTTTCTGTGGCAAATTTTAACCGTCTTGCAATAAACAACACCATTCTCTTACCTTTCCGAGCTTGCTGTACCTTCACACTAACTTTTTAAGATTTATGCACTTGAACTTCCAGATCCCTTTGCATCACAGAACTTTGCAATCACTCAATGCTTTGATAAAATGCTTCCTTTTATATTATTCCTGCCAAAACAGGTATTTTCAGATTTTCCCACATTACTCCTCATTTGACAAATTTTTGCGCAATCATGAAACTCGTCTACATCCTTTTATGGCATCATTTGTATTCTTCATGATTTACATTGTTATCTCTGTGTCAGCAGTAAACTGATCAATCATACCTTCGTTCTCTTCAACCAGGTCATTTGTATAAGCTGTAAAAAGGTTGAGGTCCGAGGACTGATCCCAGTGGCACACCACACAATAATATATCTTGCCAACTGAAAAATGACACATGTATCCTGACTCTCTGGTTCCTCTTAGCTCGCCAAGTTTGTATCCATGCCAATATGTTCCAACATACAACATGAGCTTTCATTTTCCACAAGAAGCTTTGATGTGACACCTTTTCAAATTCCTTCTGGAAATCTAAATTCAATCCATCCCCTTGTTCCCTTTTATCTACAGCACGTGTTATGTCAAACAACTCAAATAGATTGGTTGAACAGGTTTGCCTTTCACAAAACCAAACTGAATCATGCCAGATTACCTTGAACTTTTCCAAGTGCCCTGCAATAATATCTTTAATAAGAGGTCTAACATCTTCCCCACTGTTCAGTTTCTTTAAAGTTTAACATTTGTTCAGCTAAGTGACCTGTTGTTCCTTGCTTCCTGTCTCTTTTCTTAAAAAAAATGAGTCACATATACCTGATAAAAGGGAACAGTTTTCCCCTCGGTCCTGATAAAACTCACAAACGACTTAGTGTAGCATCTGTCATTTTTCCAAAATTTAGGATCCCAGTATCGTTTTCAAAAGTTAATGGGCATGGAATGATTTAACCCACTCTTGCTGGCCACTGTGGAAACAGTTTTCTCAAAGAGCTAGGAAACTGTAGAAACTTGCTCTGCAATATCATCACTTCCTCCTCGCTATGCAATGCCAGCTTAACAAATTATTATACACCCAAGTACCAAAAATTATCACATGTTATTGTACATGGGCTTTTGAACCTGGAGGGTCAAAAGAGGTGTTTGAGTTTGAAAGGAGCAATAGGCAGGAATAGAGGGTAAGTAAGAGAGAGGACATTTCAAGATAGAAGCACCCTCTTAACATCTTAAACTTAAATTGAAATAATATTTTTATTTGGCTAAGGTACACACTACTTTGGGTGAACCCTCTCCAGGATAACCCTCTTGGCTTATCTGGAGTTCTGCCCCACTGCACAAGAACATGGTGGCCACTCCAGAAACCTGAGCTGGCCCTACTGCTTTCCAGAACCTACAGGCCAATGGAAAATTGCACCTGGCAACTCACAATTGTCCATAGGAGGATCTTATGAGGCCGGTTACCCACCAGATACAAGTTGATGGCTCTGCCACCATGCAACCCACCTGCACAAACGTGATAGAACTGGTACTTCAGCCAGTGTGCTATTTTAAAGCTCTTTTTACATCTGTTCCCAGTACCAGAAGAAGCTCAAAATTTAGTGAAGAGAATCCGTTCAGAAAGAACGAAGCAACAAGCTTTCAGTTGGGTAACCTCAGATTACATCAAGTTGTCCCAGACGTGGCAGGAACACTGTGAGAGAGTTTTGGATGGCCAAGAACTCTCACAGGAGACTGGGCAGTCATAATACTTTCACTTTAGGGAACTTTTAGAGAAAGGACCCCACCACCTCAATGCACCTACTACGTATATATGTCACTATCCCTTAATTTACAGCTCACTGTCAGTGTGCTGTTGCTAGATGTGGGTTACAGGAGAAAGTGGGGAGGTGAAGATGAGGGATCATGAGAAGTTGTCACACACATGTTTGAAATCACCTTTCAACTGTGTTTGTGATACTTATCAGGACCTTAAGCATGGGGTCACAGACTGAGTGGGGGCGGGGGAGTGTAATGGTTTCGTGACAACATCTGTCATTAAGATTGTTTTACGGCCAGAACCTTACAATATTCAAACCATAAGAGAACTGCAAAGAATGAAATAACAAGGATAGTGTTATTTCCACAACTCGGACCTCAACTGAGACAGCCACTACTGTTGTGACCTCATGACTATCACATTATTCATAGGCATGTAGAGCTCAATTCCAGTGATGCTGTAAATGAGCTTGAATAAAAATGCTGTAATTCTGATCAGGAATATGACAATTTAATCTTCTGTCTGTGCTAAATTGCCACTGGCAATGGCAGCAGAGGGTGCTCTAATTGACTCATTGCCTGTAGGCTGAGAACAGCAAAATCAACAAGACATCGTTGTCTTGATTACTTCTTCATAGAAATATCTTTTCAGAAGTCTGAATTGGATTTTGTTTCACTGAAGCTGGGGAAATGAATTTCAAATATGATGGGTTTATCTGAATGGAGACTCAAATGGCCAATGAACATTTTTGGATAAATTATGATTTTGCTAAAAGCAGAGCAAGGGACAAGGAAAGCCATGGTTGCTTGATGTATCCCCAAAGATCTTAGTCAGCAGCAACTTTCAGCAAATCAGGATTATATTATTTGTCCTAGCGTGCTTTCAGCAAAGAGGATTTCCCTGGGAGTTATTTTTATGGTCCACTCTCCCTGGACTGCTTCATTACATGGGATGCATTTAACTATTTATTGTTCACTTGAATGTAAGCATTTTAAAACAATCTTTCAAGAATCAAAAATTTTGATTTTATTTTGAAGGGGGGACGTAATGTACAAAAATACGTCAGTTTACTTTTGGCACATATATACTACCAATGAGAAATCTTAAGTTGTTCACCTCTTCTTGCCTCCACTTCTCCTCCACATTTTCTACCCCATCCCTCTTAAAAACAAGGATCTGTGTGAAGTCGCAGTCACAAATGAACATTTATATCACATTCTTAACATAGTATCTGATCTGAAGGCATTTCATTGGACCGTTAAACAAAATTTGACACTAACTCACCAAATAAGATATCAGGACAGATGAACAGAAGCTTGGCCAAACAAGACTTTTTAAGGAATGTCTTTCAGGTTGAATGAGGTAGAGAGGTTCAAAGGATTAGTGAGGGAATTCCAGAACTTAGAGCCAATTTAACGTGTGGCTGCCAATGATGGAGCAATTAAAATCAGGAAATATACCAGAAGGCAGAATTGAAAGAATACAGATGCCTTGAAGGGCTGTAAACTGAAGAAGATTAACGAACTAAGGAGTGGTGACGCCTTGGAGTGATTTTAAAAGAAAGAAGAGAATTTTAGTATATCCAAGTGTAGGTCAGTGAGCACAATTATAATGGGTGACTTGGAAACAATGAAAATTAGAACAAAGGCTGCAGAGGCTATCAGCACTTTTTCTATTCATTAATGGCAAGCCAAAACTAGAGTGTTTGCAAATCATTCAAAAATGGCAGGTTTCACCATTAAATCCAATTCTCCGACCTTCTGTCCAAGAATACAGGTGCTCTCCAGCAGAAGTCATGGGATAACAATAAGGAACTAAAACATTGGCTAATTGTTCCCCCCTCTTGAATTTAGCGGAGAAGGATAATTTGTTCAGCTCAAAGAACACACAGATTGGTAATTGAGACCGAGATTTGTCAAGTATGTGTGCCTCAGCATCATACTTGGTTCAATTGACCATTAGGGAAGCAAAGTCTCGTTTGAGAAAAAGAGGATTTGGCTTCCACCTTGAACCTGAATATTTAATCTGCCAAAAATGAAGCAATGAGCAAAGTGCAAATGTTCATGCACCCAGAGGTGCAGAAAATAAATAAATGCTTCATGCAGTGAGAATACCATACACGCCACAAGAAAAGTTTGGCCAGACTGATTTACCGTTCTCATAGGACACTAAGAGTGATTGACTTTGAACTCTTTAAACTGACAAAATAAACTATTTGAGTTGATTTCTTCTTTGCAAGTGTTGTTTAGTGCACGGCTGTGCCTTTTGACAATATGAAAAGAAAATCTTGGTGTCTGATGGGTTATTTTCTCTCACCATTTCAACCTTTCTGCCTTTGTGTGTCGATATAATTATTGTCAGTTTTCTTCATTTTCTTGTTTTATCCTCCATCTTACATCTTGTTACTTCTCTGCATTATTTGGGTTTATCATTCTCGGGATGTCTGTGTCACAAGTCCAGTGATTCCAGTCCATCCCTAACTGTCCTTGAGAGGGCAATAAAACAGATTCTCTTGATAGGTTATTTCAGATGGTAAGCACATTGCTGTGCATCTGGAGTCACATAATATGTGAAACTGAGTAAGGTGAGCAAAGTTTCTTCCCCGAATCAGTGAATCAGATGGATATTTTACGGACCATTCAGTAATTTGATAGTCACCACTAATAATCCTAAGTTTTCATTCCAAGTATTATTTAAATAATTGAATTTAAATTTACCAGCTGTTGTGATGACTTTCGAGCCTATGCCTCGAATCATTCATCCAGGATTCTGAATTGCCTGTCTAGCAACATATGCAATGTTCACCAGTTCTGGATCCTCGATCTGATTAAATTGCAAGACACTCTTAGTCTTGATTTATTCCTTCATAGGATAAAAGAAATGTGAGATTGTTCATAAACTCCCGTAGATTTCCCCTCCCCAGCCTTGACCAACCCATAATTTTTCTCCCTCATTCTACCTTAATTGGATCATTCATGTTTCTACATTTCCTTCAATCCAACTGAAAAGATGGAGATATTTCTTCGTTTAAAATTCATTTAATGCAATTGAGTTCAATTTGGAAAATACTTTTGCAGCCATTTAAGTTAAAACAGATATGCTTGAGGTAAAGCCTTCTTCCTGTGGTTCCTTCTGATAGACAGTTTTTCAATGGTGATCCCCATGATAAAAATATCAAGCGTGGAATAATGAGAAGGTCAGACACATCACATAAGAGTAGAGATAACAACTCAGGTTGTTTGCATGGTGTGTTGGGAGATTAAAGATACAGTTCAAATTCCAATAAAAGGATGGATGCTCAGGGACCGATTCGGAACCTCACTTTGTGTGTTCTTGCACTGAAGCAGATCACAAACTTCAACAACAAGTACAATAAAATTCACCTTGCTCTGGCTCAGAGGGCCTGTTGTGTTTAACTACATTGAAGCAGTGAATACCTGAGGGGCTGTGAGAAAAAAATGTCTATACAAATTTTATATTCACAGTAAAAACTAGTATGAGATAAACATACTGCAGAGAACAAAAATTATTGATCTGTCTCAATGTTTAAGGCTTGCAAATAAATAATATGTATAATGATCAACACCTTTGATTCATTCAAATCTCTAGTACGATGTTCAGTTTAAATTCTCTCGTATCAATCAGATTTTGCTTTGCAGACTTGGTCCACTTTAAGTTATGGTACAGGATTGGCAAAATCTCACAAGCAGATATGAGTTTCATCATTTTAATATAAATGGGATACCAGTCAAAATGAGACACAAGGAAGACATGCCTGGCACCTCGTTGTATGCCAGTGATAGCATGGCATCATCAATCTGAATTTATCAGAGTATGATGCACCTCAACCAGCAAATAAGTTTACAAGGCTCCAATAGCAAAGCAAATAGGAGACATTTTGAAAAGCAGCATAACAGCGGTCATAGCCAGTTCATGTTTGTATGAAATTTAATTCCTGAGAAAATATTGAGGATACTGGGCTTGTATTTTCTCAGAAATAGGGAAACTTTAAATTCTCATCATAATTTGGTATATTTACAAAAATAATCATGCATGTTGCAGCAAATAATTCAAGTCCACAAGTGAAAACCATTCAGGAAAATCAGCAAAAACATTTCACTTTACTGGTATAATGTTTGATAAAAAGCCACTGAAGTGTAAGTAGATTCAAGACAACTAAGATACATTTCCAAAAGGGGAAAAGATTGAGGCAAGTAAAATAAAGCACAGGGTTGATCTAACGGACAAGTTTATTGGACCTGTTGGCTTTCTCTTGCTGCTTGTGGAAGGTAAAGGCTCAAATTAGGTAGAAAAGGATGAATAGGCCACGTTAACACCTCTTCCCTGCAACTGACAAAGGCAATTGAGCTACCACCAATGAGTGGAAGGACAAGTTTAAATCAATGCATTCATTTGAAACTTTAAAGAAAATAGCAGTTTCATGTGATCATGTGGGTCAAAGCAGCATTAAATGTTGCACTGCACTGATACCCACATAGACCAAGTACAAAACTTTGACAGCTCTGTGCACTGTATGAGCAGATTGTATTTGGGAATGTGAAGCTCAGTCCATTCTCATGATTACAATAAATAGAACAAGTTGTCAAAGCATTAGACGAGGACACCAGTGGACTTGCCCCTTATAAATATCTTGCCAACGCTTCCTGACTTGCCTCACAGATGGCCCATTTAGCGGAGTTCTTCAGTGAGATTCAGGGCCATCAGGAGAGGAGGTAAGAACAAAAACCACAACCAAAAGTTTACTTTTGAAATAATGTTGAAACTTATGAAAATTGATTTGCTCTGACCTGGCTATGTTATCTCAGTGTTCTATATTTATCTGGAATGGATGTATAAAGTATATGCGTGTATTTGTTTATATTCTTCCTCTGTCTTTTGTAGCCATGACTGGGCTCGTAGTTCCTCCGATGTGAGCCTATTTTCTTCAGTCAATATATCGCATTCCAGGGAGCAAAGTTCATCCACTACAAAAATACTATCACCAGAATCCACAGCTGTCAAAAATATTAGCAGGCGTTCCCTTGGAAGCCAGGAACAAAGCTGACTTTCTTCATTGAATGGACTGAGTGAATTCCCCATAGTGTTGTGGAAAACTCAGTTTCATCTGCATTCAAGGAATCGCCTCAAACGTATGGAAGTGATGGACAAGGTGGTGGGTGGTGAGGGAGAAGAGAGAGAGATCTTTAAAAAATGCTATTTTCTATTTTGGATAACAGTTTAACGTGGCAGTTCTTTTCTGTTAAAAAGTACATCTTTGGATACAAGAACTGGCTGATTATCTAGATACTTAAATAAATCAGACAGAAGATCTTTTTCTAAAACTTGACTGAATAAAATGTTAATAAATCGCTCAGTGTGTGTGGTAAGATTAGAAGTTAACGGTTTAAGAAATATTACAGTAATTTGAAGAGACGGTATTCTTTATTGTTAGCTAATCTAGGCTGCAATTCAGAAATTATAAAACTTCCCATGTATTGAATAGTTTTAAGCAGCTCTAAGAATGATATGGAACCATGCAGATCACAGGACAGCTCCAGGCTTATTCACTCTTATGGACCGACCAAGGTCAGGATTATACAATTGATTCTACAATTGGCTGAAGCATTGCTGGGTTAGGGAGAGGAAATGAGTTAACCAATGCTCCAACTCCCAATACAAAGTTTAATGCCAGAAAGTCCTTGCATATGTGTGTTCGTCACACTGTGGTGCACAGTGTATCTGCCGTACATGAGTGTTGTGGGGCAATGTCTTTCATATAGTTTAGAAGTGTGTTTGTGGTGTGCATGTGTGAAATCCATGTGTATGGTATGTGTGTTCTGTGTACATGTGATGCACACGTTGAGTGTGTAATATTTTATGTCGTCAAGGTTAAATTGCCATCATCCCAGCAGACCATAACGCTTATAAGAGTAAATGACTGATGGGTACATTTAACCTGAGGGTCACCATTCCTCAGGCGAGGTTGAGAAGGCAGGACCTTCATGGGAACCTCAGCCAGGAATTGAACCCATATAGTTGGCATTACTCTGCATCATCAACCTACCAACCAGTCAACTGAGTGAACTAACTCCTATGTACAAGTGCTGTATGCTAGTGTGTATGGTTTGTGTGTTTTGTGTGTGTGATACATGTGTGAAGAGTTTGGGTAAAGACAAGCTAAGCCTTAGCTGTCATGTCTTTATTGAGCAGATTATTCACATTCACTGTCTATGTTTACACATTACTAGCTATTTTAACGAGGTATTGGAGTTTTCTGTATCACAATGACATTCTTTCAGAGATTCACGACTAAAATAGAAGCAGAAAAATGAGCTGTGCACATTCTCTTCACCAAAACATTTTCATTTTGATTTATTTAATACTTCCTTTTTCTCAAACATATTTATCCCTTTGTTCTTGTGTTCCTCTGGAAACAGTTCTACAAATCTAAGTGTGTTGCAGAGAGACTTTTAATCTATCTATTACACATAAGATGATGGCACAATGAAATAATGCTTACAATAGTTTTCAAATGATTTCAGGTTCAGTGGTCTGAACAATGAGGTTGTCGGCCAGCATAGATACAAATTAAAATGCTGCAACAGGAATGAATCCACATCTTTAAACTCAGTACAAGTCAAATGAATAGTTGTGGAGGTCACAGATGGTGAAATACATGAAGCTGAAGTTTAATAATAAGTTGGATTTGAACTGAGTGTCAGAGTGATGTTGGAGAGCTCCAACAACAACGGGAAAATAGCTGTAAGCATTTGGTGCTTTCATAGTTCAAGATCAAAAAGCATGAGATGTTTACAATACTCACCTTAAACAAATGCAAACTTCCATTCTGAAGTAGGAAAATTGAAATTAGGGATAGCAAACTATCAAATTTAAAGATTCAGGCATCCCTTTTTGCCAAAAAGCAAATTAAGGTCCAATTAAGGAGTGGCGAATAAGACCCCATTAACTAAAAAGGTTTAAATAACAATTATTTGGTCTCAGATAAAAGGTACAGAAGTCATATTGTTATGTGGCAAGGACAGCATTGCAAGTTTAAATTAAGCCAGAAAAATCTTTTCCATTTCTAACTAGTTCCTTCTGTGCTCATTTGCACTTTTCTTATGGAACACAGGCAAGGTGAAAGGATGAGACAATTTGACCAGTGAGCATTCTTCCAGAATATTCTTACACAGCTGATTGGTTGTTTCAGGAGATGTATGAGAGCAGTGCAAGCTGACAATGTCAGAAAATTGACCCAACTTGCTCCCCTCTATGAAACACGGTACTGAACTACCTCGATGAAGCAACCAATACTAGAGATATTCAATTGAAGTGCAAATATCAGGGAAGGTCAGAGCCTTGGAATTAGGCTGTAGAATAATTATTTGCCTAAAATTCTTTCTGCTGTTTCATGGAGGTAGTAATTCTTCAGTACAATTTCTGGTGATTTGAAACTGTAGAATGAAAGGGAGCTGTCTCTCAAATCAGAAGTCCACCGTTCTCCATAAAATAGGCTGCCCAGCCTCAGCCTGCTGCATAGGTTAACCAAATTGAGTACTGTCACTTTAAACTGAGAGACTGAGCCTGTAACATATTGTATAAAGGTTAGTTGATATGAAAAAAAGTGAAAAAATTTCTTGCACTTCAACCCTGATTTTATAATTCAAATCCATGGAGAAATTTGATTTTTTAACTGATACATTCAATCATCTATTTGGTTTAATCTCCTCCCACAGAGTGGAGAGGGAGAAAAACATGCCAAGGATGGAAGTCCAAAATGATCAGAACATTGCTGAAAATGCACAGCAGCTCAGTCAGCTCTTGAAAGAAAGAAGAAAGATTTGTGAACTGCGTGGGATGCTCTGCTGCACATGGATATATGAAGGTTACATCTTGAAATATTAGCATATTCTTTTTTTTTACAGGCTATTATGGTCAGTAATCCTCTCAACTCCGCATCCCCCTGCAACCCATTCCTCGTTTAAGATCATTTCATGCTCCAAATCAATTCTACACATTCTTCCTCCTTGCACTGTTAAAATAAAGACTAATGACAATATCTTTTCTCACTCATGTCTTTACAGGACCTCAAATCAAATGTAACTCTTCACTTCTGTCAGTGTTCCTTTCCTTTTACTACTGGCCAAATTTAAAACCAGCGGCTCACTGATTCTTTGATGGTAGCCCCGATTACAGTTCTTGGTTTCTTTAAAAAGCACTCATGAAACTGGCTGTGCATTTCCAGCATTTATGTTTTTTTAAATTTTGCATCTATTCCTGGGCAACATATCCTCAATACTAACAACTTTGATGTGTTTTGTATGTGGATTATAATTACTGACTTACACTTGTGTTTTTTTTTGCTGGGGGGGTACGGGAAATCTGTAGCTAAATATTTATATATCTATTGTGTTGAAATTTTGTAATACAGTATGATGCAAAGGTGAAGTTTATTCCTTGAGAGTTTGTTTTGTAATAATTTTGTTGCACCTTTTGGCCTTTTTATTTGCATGTATGATCCATGTAATTTTGGAATATAAAACCCTTGTATCCTTTGATATTTTGTAAGGTGATTCTATATATTTTTGTCTGCTAGCTCCATCTTCCAATTTAGCAATGCAGGAATCTGCTTTGCAAACTAAATTACACTTTAAGGCCTTCGTCTAATTCTTGGGCCATGATGAGTTCGGTGATCTCAGACAGGACAGCAGGAATCAGTAAGAACTCCTATTCAGGGTTGCAACCAACAACTCTAAATGATCATTGAATATGCTTTGGCTATTGTGCACAATCATTATGAATGCCCTTGATGAGCAAGTGGTCTTCTTACACTCATTATCTTACACCTCAATATTGTTTACTTGGGTGAGATATTGGAGAGGAGCCAGTGCCTATAAACACTGCAAGAAGAAATCAGTGCCTCCAAAAAAGTAAAAGGGGAAGAACTTTAACAACAGCATAACAAAAAACTTAATTTTGAATTTCTTCAAAGAAAAAACTATTCCAATTTTGTTTTTTGTTATTATGATGCCTATCTTGTTGCCCAAGTAACCAACATCAACTTTCAAACCAGAAAAGCAGATTTTGTTCTTATGTTTGCAAAAACTTAAATGATCAGAAAAAAGTTTGAATAAAAAAAAGTCACTTTATACGTTCATCAAGGTGAGGACATAATATTTACAAAGCACTGTGCACCTCATTTACTCTCAAACAACAAATGAAGTACAGTTCTGGGTGCCACACTTTAGGAAGGATTTGAATGCATTAGAGAGAATGCATAACAGGTCAACAAGAAGTGTACATGGATGAGAAATTACAATCATGAGGAGAGGCTGAAGAAGTTGGGACTGTTTTCCTCAAAGAGAAGGCTGAGGGGAGATTTGGTCAAAGGTTTAAAAATCATGAGAGATCTGGACAGAATAGATTGGGAGAAACAAGATAAAGATCTCATAAAAAGGATCAAGAACCGGATGGCACAGTTTTTGAGTGTTTTGCAAAAGAAGGAAATAGTGGGGTGATAATGAACTTTAACATACAACAAGTGGTTCACGTCTGGAATGCACTACCTGGAATTGTGCAGGAGGCAGGTTCTACTAAGACATTCAAAAAGGCATTAATCTTTAAATGAAAACAATGTGCAGGTTACAAGGAAAAGGCAGGGTTTGATTCAAAGTTGAAATGTTCAGAGGGCCAGAATAGACACAATGGACCAAATGGCCTCCTCCTGGCAACCGAACAACTTAGCGATATAGCATATTTAAAATGAGAAAATGTTGCAAGACAATTCACGACTGCACCATTAAACAAAATTTGACATTGCATATAAAAGGAGAATTAAAGCAAATGACTAAAAGCTTGGAAAAACAGGTATAATCAGCACCTTAAAAGAGAAAGGTGAGAGGCGAGGTTCAGGGGATAATTCCAGGCCTTGGCAGCTAAATGCAGTGCAGCCAGTGATGAGAATCAGAGATACTCCAAAACCACAAATGAAATACTGCAGACATTTACAAATAGTTTTGGGTTACAGAATACTCCAGGATAGGTGTGTGCACAGGGAATTTGCTGTTCAAAGCAAAGGTATCTTTACACTGTTGTAATAATGTAACATATCCCCAGCACCTCAGAATACTGCCTGTTGCACAGCATCAGCTGAGTATAACTGAGATAATAGGAACTGCATGAACACAGCAGGCCAAGCAGCATCATAGGAGCAGGAAGCTTTCCTGTTCCTTGATGCTGCTTGGCCTGCTGTGTTGATCCAGCTCTACGCCTTGTTAGCTGAGTATAACTGATAGTTTTCTGTGAAATTGGTGTAATTTCAATTCAGTTGGGACTGGACTGAACTTGCGCCAGGTTCATGTCATATTTGAGAAAAAAGGGCCTTGTATTCAATCGGCTTGATCTGAACATTAATTCCTGGCAGGGGGTAGAGGACAAATGGCAATGGGGTGGTAAATTGGCCCAGCAAAAAACTGGCAACAAATGCAGTGAAAATAGATGTATTCAAAGCTGCAACAATACTCCTTTAGTAATGGAAATATTCAGCCCAGTGTTCAAAGTTTAAAACAAATTTAATATCGGACCAGCAAATAAGTTTATTTTTAAATTAGAAAGGATGGGAAACAGTGAGAACACAGAACAATGCTCAAGGTGGTATGTGCAGTCAGTGAAGGAAAGATGGCGCAGTTTGATTATTCATGCGATTTGTCCACCAATCACTTGGCATCCAATTTCAATATGTCACTACAAATCTAATTTCCTGTGCTCACACCAAATTATGCTTGTTGTGGTGGAGTAAGAATGAGGGGAATGGAAGGCACACCTGCTGCCAGGATCAACAAAAATAAATGTTTTTTTCTCTTCACATTAAGATTGCTGATTCCTAAATTGGGAATTACTTTGTGCCACACGTAGCCTGGATTAGCTTTGATTATTCCTGACTACTTTTGGCAGTGTGATCACATTTTACTCAGCTTCTACTCCTTCACCCCATATCACCAACACCTGAATACATTCATGAAGGATCTTCAAGAGTTTCTATGTCAGTCTTTATGGGGTCAAAAATCAGACGACCCCAAGTGATAGTCCAACAGGTTTATTTGAAATCACATGCTTTCGGAGCATTGCCCCTTCACCTGACAAAGGGGCAACCCTCTGAAAGCTTGCGATTTCAAATAAACCTGTTGGACTATAACCTGGTGTCATCTGACGTCTGACTTTGTCCACCCCAATGTTTATGAGCATATTTTTGTAAAGCATGAGTGAAGGAAGAACAGCAAAGACAGCTTGGAGAACAAGTGAGGGAGTATGTAAAGATTGTGCCTCTGATTATGCGCAACTTATACAGGTAGATCCTTTGCAGGTCTTAGTGAGTAGAATGTACAAGAAAATTTCATCACCAAAGAGGCATTTGGAGAAAGCCACCAGCGACCACATAAAAATTGGCTATGAACGAAAACATAAAAAGAAAAACAACATCCAGTCATTTCAGGGAGCTACAAGGGTTCTCAGCAATGGCAATATAACCAAGAAGCAGCAAGGGTAGACAAGGGGTTGCTAACTTCTTCAAAGTTTAGGCTGAAATTGGTGACGTGTGTTGTTTTGCAGGCTTCAACAGTTAATTCCCTCAAGAGAAAACACTTCCACACCCTGAGACTACAACATTGTGTGGTAGAACAGGCCAAGGATCCTGCACAAATAAGATGGAAGCTGTCATGAAGCATTTGTTCTTCAAATTTCAGCTAACCGTGAGATTTTCGAGGAAGTTGGACTTATCACTGTGTGGCAGTGGTTAACATGGAACAATATTCTCCTCTCAGAATTGTAAATGAGGAGGAATATGAGAAAAGACACATGTCTCACCCTGAGTGGATACTGAATACCATCAAATTCGAATTTGCTGCTTGACAGCTTCGCAGGAGCTCTGAAGTATCCTGAAACTTGCATGCCCCATTGCTGTCGCTTGCTTGATCTGCCGTACACAATCTAAAAAAAAAGTCTGGGTCTCCAGGGAAGTGACCTAATTGCCTTGGTGACATAAGCATGTAATGGATAGAAATACCAAAGCTTTGTGAGTGAATGCACCAATGAGCTATTATATCACAGCAGATCAATAAAACATTCTCATTGTTTTAGCAACATCTACATAGATCACCCAAGCCTATCACCTTCTCCAACAGCTTCAAAGAAAGAATAATTCTTCAATCCAGGGCCTTATGAGATTACAACACATCAGATCACTTGGTCTCTTCCAGAGCTTTGTCAATAATAACTGCATGGTCTAATACGTCAGATCCAAATAACTGCACCCTTTTCTGTGCCACTAGGGTCCATAAATGTAAAATCTCAACATGAGTATGCTTGCTCCTATAACAGAAAAAAATTCCACAGTGAACAATTATAGGCAAGAATGGGATTAATAAATAATAATACAATAAGAGTTGACACAATGGAGTGAATGGTTTTCTGTACTCAACATGATGTGGTGATCCCACTTGGTAGTGTCATTATGATTGTCCACAAGATAAATGAGTAAATATAATTCTTTTAAA
This sequence comes from Ginglymostoma cirratum, assembly GCA_024137785.1. Classification (NCBI taxonomy): domain Eukaryota; kingdom Metazoa; phylum Chordata; class Chondrichthyes; order Orectolobiformes; family Ginglymostomatidae; genus Ginglymostoma; species Ginglymostoma cirratum. Next base: position 8,398,173 of record JAHRHZ010000003.1, read on the forward strand.
ATCTCTGGCAAAGTTTGAATGACCAGAGTCCTGATTTTATGATCAGTCAGGAATCAGAAGCAAAGACTGATCTAACATTGCTTTCTTGCTTCTGTCTCCAGCTTGCCATTAAGCAAGGTTTTGCAACCCACAGGGCTTTAAAAGGTCTGATGCCCGATGCAGTACAGCCAAACTGGAAATGGATTTGTGCCTATTTTGGACAAAAGTGGATGGAAAGCTCACCTCTGCTGCCTCTTTTCCAATCATCATGAAGTAATCTTAAATCAGTAGTACAAGATATTGAGATTGCTGAAACCTGTTGTTTGCAACTTGAATTTTGAGGTCTGACTTTCCAAATTTCTCTCCTTGTGTTCCAAAATGCAAATCTTTGCTGCCAAAGATGGCAATGCATTTGGAATTGTTATGAAATGATCAAATCATGGTAGATTCTGGGGAGCCTTCATTTTCTTGCCACAGAACCTTGTTGCAAATGTGCTGAGGGTTTCTGTTGCCCCCTGAATGCATCTCAGCTGTTACATGCAGTAGCAGAAGGTACACCAACACATTGCTGGAATTGAGCACAGTTATCACTTACATTCCTAAAGTGATGTTCCTCGCTCAGAAGTCCCATCTGATCACCCTTCACATGTAAGGGTCCATTCCTAATACTGTAACATTCTGATGAAAGTGAGGGATCTATCTCCAAAGAACCTTGTCACACTGCAGGAACCCATTCAAAGGTGCCCTGCATGAACAGGAAAGGAACCAAGGCTTCACACACAAACCATTGGTCACTTGTGAGGAATCCAGAAGCTGGTAGTACTTTACATTCATGTGAGGTTGCTTGGCTAATCCTATATCTGCCATAAACAAACATACATACTGACTTTTGAATTTCTAAGCCATGCAGTTAGTTTTTAAGACCTCTCTGAGTTCATCTTCTGAATGTTTGCTGGATCTGATTGTCCCTTGCAATAATGGCTTTCTAGTCAAACCTTGTTGAAGCACAGCAGGACTGATGATTGTACATGGCATTCAGGACAGCACACAGAGGCATATGGCAAGTTTTAACACCAACTAGACATTCACAGAGAGGGAGACCTTCCTATTGATCAATGTCTTTGACCTGTCTGAACATCCTGAGAGCCACATTGTTGCACTTGATGATACTCAATATGAAGGGAATCTGATGTTTGTCAATTGTGAAGCAGCTGACTGTGAGATGCTGTGCAGGTCTGAAGCCCAAGCCCAAAAATGAGGTGAATAAATTCAAAAGCACAGCAACCTTAGCTGCTGCTGGCAGAGCTTGACTACGAGTGAAACAAAGTTCAAACTCTTTATGGACAAGGGCACAGTGTTTGTGACTGCATCTCTGTCGAATTGAAGTGTGCTTTGACACTGTCAGTCAAGCAAACTTCACTTAGTCTCGTATATTCTATGCTCTGGTTAGTCACTCTGACTATGTTTTTTCCCAGGGACCCTTCAACAACCTGAACACCCCACAACCTGAGCTACAAATCTACTCCAAAACCTTAAGGATCCTTCCTGGTTGTGCATGACTCCACTGTTATACCTTGATAGCTTCTACATGCCAGTCTCATTTCAACTGTACCAATGCCCAGGCATTGACAGATCCTGAATTGCCAACAACCTCACACTCATCTCTTCACCTTCTGTTTATGAGCTCCTGCAACTTTTCAGTATCTTCAGTGAGATCTTTCAGCCAGTTCAAACAATATCAATGAAGTTTCAAAGACTTCCCTTGCTGACTAACTTGACTCTGTTACCGTTCATGCCTCCACCCACTGCTTGTCATTGCTAAGATCTCCCAATTACTGCCCTCTTTCTGGAAAACTGCAGCATCTAAAGTTGAGCCTTTACACATGGCCAATAATGGAATTGATGCTTTAATTGGCGGGGTCTCCTGTTCCACCTGTCCCCTTTCCCTCACTGCAAAAATGGTGGACAGATGAAAACTAAGGCAGGCTTTACACTTACACATCTCAGAGACCATTTATTTTCAATTCTGAGTTTATTCATCATGTTTCTGGACTGGAGAATACAGTCCCAGATCTTTCATTTATAGCTCAGGCTCTTAATGATGGCATGGATCTTTGTAAAAAAAAATATAAATTGTACTTCTACTTAGAACAGAATCCCTACAGTGTGGGAACAGGGCCTTTGGCCCAACAAGTCCACACTGATCCTTGGAGCCTCCCACCCAGACCCATCCACTTATACCCCACCTAATCTACACATCCCTGGACACTACAGGACAATTTGGCATGGCCAATCCACCTAGCCTGCACATCTTTGGACTGTGGGAGGAAACCAGAGCACCTGGAGGAAACCCACACAGACATAGGAAGAATGTGCAAACTCCACGTAGTCAGTCACCCAAGGGTGGAATCAAACCCAGGTCCCTTGGGCTGTGAGGCAGCAGTGCTAAGCACTGAGCCACCGTGCCGCCCCTTCTACTTGTACTCTTATCTTCAAGCTCCACAGATGTACTAGTTTTGTTAATTAACGTGACTTGTCAGGAAGTCAAGAACCCAGACACGTATGCCAGAAATTGGCCTACCTTTCCACGTTTTGATTATTTTCAAATCTTCTATGCTACTGGTAAGTCAACCTTATAATCGGGGAAAGAAAAGCTTTAAAAAAAACTTTGGCTTTTGGAACAATTTCTTTGAATTGACCCAAGTCTACACTGTCTTGTTAGAAGAGGGCAGAACAGAGGGATGATTAAGAATAGTAGCTATGTTAATTGAGCAATATACCTAACAAGAAGAAACCTACACTCTTTCCCCTTGATCATAAATCAGTGAATCTTGTTGACTCTTAAGGTAATGGAGTCCAATCTGCTCAGCTGAAGAGTCAGCCTTGAGCTGTTGACAAAATCCAGCTGCTTCTATTATTGGCATCCAGGTCGCCAATCAGGCAAATAATTCTCATAACTTGGAATTCCTCATTATCTCTCTTCATTGAAGCCATTAAAGGAGCAGCTGGAAAGGTTAGTATGCATTGTAGGTGGGACTGATATTGTTGCTCCGAGTTGCAACTTTGAAAAGGCACAGAGACAAGGTAATACGATACTCTTCAGCTGTACAAGGCCAAACATCAGAGATTACCACAACACTAATGAGGATGAAGACAGTTTTATTTACCGTACATAAAATTCCAACAGCTGTCCAGACTCAGTCATTTCGTTCTTCATCTGATTGTTCTGTGTTCTTTCTGATCTTTGCTCTTTTCCTTCTCTGTTTGTTCCTAAGTGTATTTTCTCCAAGACAATTCAGATTTTATTAAAATGTGAAAATTCAGAGGAATGACGATAAGATCAAAAGTAGTGCAAAGATCATCAATCGTCATTTGGCTTCATCTGTGAATCTCAGAACCAGAAAGCTTGTTGAAGTATTAATCCAGGCTGGAGGACTGTGCAGTGCCACATTCTTGAGAATGATGGTCTTTGGTTTTGGCCCCTGCAGATATCTGCCATAGAAACTTACATAACACATTTTAATAATGTGCCTGGAGTTACAGGCATGACACTTAGTTACCACATTGGGATGCTTTCCTGCAAATTATTTTGACTTGTTGAGCCTTTTGAAAAACATGGTAAATGGGAGATCACTTCATTTTAAATCACTACTAGTCTGTCCCACAAAAGGAAATAATCTTTTACTATCCACCATCAATTCCCTTCAGATGACCTCACATTCTTCTAAACATCAATGAATGCAGACCAATCTGTCTAACCTTTCCTCATAAAATAACCTCTTCATCCCATAAATCAGACAGGGCAACTTTTTATGAACTGGTTCTACAATTTATCCTATCTTCAATAAGGCGAGCAAAACTGTACACACCGCTCTAAATCTCATCTCACCAATTCTGTCTACAGCTGCAGCAAACACCCCTGATTTTATATTCGGTTCCGCTTGGAAGCAAAAAACATTATGTTCATCTTCCAAATCTCTTCATGTACACAATACTATTGTGATTGATGTCTGTACCTCAGAGTTCTGCAATCTCTTTCCACTTACCTGTTCTGCTGCTTTTCTATTCTTCTTACCAAAGTGTAGAAATTTGCATTTTTTATCACGAAGTTCCATCTGCCAAACACTTGCCCATATAATGTATGTGGAACCCTTTGCAGACACCTTACGTCCTCTTCATGAATTATTTCTTGCCTATCCTTTTGTCATCAGCAAATTTAGCAACGATCGATCCGGTCCCTTCTACAAGGTCATTGACACGCGTTGTGAACAGCTGAAGCCTCTGGCCTGATCTCACAACAAGCAAACCTGAAAAGTGCCCGTTTATGCCTTCTCTCTGTTTGTGTGAGATAACCAATCGTCTTTTAATGTTGTTGTTACCCCCTGAATCACAAGTTCCTACTTTATTTGGTAACATTTAATGTCACACCTTGTCAAATGAGATATCCATAATAATTCCATCAATAATAGGATCTAAACACTTTATTAAACAGTTAAAACTAACTGAATAATGAGGGACAGGCTAATTCAACATGCTGAAATGACAATCCGTTTCAAATATTGATGCCTTGGATTTTAATTGCGCTGGATTTTACCGAAATAGCTCACATTTCCTGATGATGCAAGAGATTTCCTTCAACCATCAAGTAACATAAGTTTTATGACAAAAGTCAGGAGATGTATTTAATTTTTCACACTAATCTGTTAAAAAATATTTATTCTATATTTCTTCCTGACAAGCTGAAACATGGACTTTTTGCACACTTCACTCAGGTGGCCATTCCCCAATGCATCACAGTGTCAGTGGTCTGCTTCCCCACGAGAGGCATCAAAGCTGAGCCGAAACCAGCTCTTATGCCATGCACACACTAATTCTTCCTAATACAAATCATCATTGAGGGATCTGTTCTGGATAGTCTATCTGAATTTATTGCCCTTTCCTAATCCAGTCAGCTCTGAGCCTGCAACTCCCAGGCTATCAAATGCATTTTGGGTGCCAAATACACCAAGTAAGCCATTTGGAAGCTTTGATGATAACGTTTCTTCCCATACCATTGGAAACAGCAGAAAAGCAGAGAGGAGAAATCAATGTACAGAGCTAGGTATGGCCCAGGCACATTTTTCCAAATTTTGGTCAATATGACCAGAGTCTGAATTCCTGATCTGCACTCACATCACAGAAAGTTTTATCCCAGGAGCAATCATTTGTAAAGTCTCAGTTCGAGGAATTACAAATACACGAACGGGTATATCAAGAATATAAGGAGGAGAATTAGGATTAAAGCAGGTAAATTCATTCCTCATTGCACCCAGCACAATAGATACACATTCCTGCATTATAATCTCGATGACTCATACATACAGAACAGGTTGCAAAATCTTTAGAGGTGGATGAAGGAAAGGGTAAGCACTTATGGAGAAATGAACAGAATAATGGAGGTTAGAGAATGGCAAAAACATCTTCAAGAGAAACAACAATTTAAGCAGTCTTTGATAAACAAACAGCAATAACAGGAGGAGAGAGAAAGTGCAGATTTAGAGAGGGAGTATCTGAAAGAACAGCTTCCAAAATGGGAATGGATAAGACAGGAAATAATCTGCTGCTGAATGTAGGAACACATGAACAAGAGGCGGTCATCCATCCCATCAAGCCTGCTCTGCCATTTAGTACGATCCTGGCTGATAAAATGCCTTTTACCCACACTATCTCCATTTACATAATTGATAAAGACAAATTTATCAATTCATTTAATGAGCTTGCAGAGCCCTTTTGGTTAGAGTTCTTGAAAGATTCACTACATTGTGCGTAAATTAAATTCTCCTTCTTGGTCCAAAATGACATCCTGCTTATTTTTGAATTGTGCCCCTGGTTCTGGACTCCCCATCAGGGAAACATCTTACCAGCATCAACCCTAACTCTTCCTTTAATCCCTGAAGGACTCAACTAGAGTGCGAGCACTAGGGCTGGAAGTGATTATTATGATCAGATGGGAGAAGACCATAGAGCAGTGTCAAAGGACCACGCACCCCCAACATTGCCCACAAACATAAATGTGCGTGAGATCAGTCAGCAAAGCAGCCGTGATGCTCCATTATTCATCCTTTGTCTGCAAAGTGCTCTATAATTGCTGGTGTAATTGGCTCAGCGTGTGGAAGGGCTTGCGCAATTACTAAGCATTAAGATCATGTAATTTATTGACTGTCAGACAAGAACAACAGTTTAATTATCAGGGCTTGCAGTGATTAAACAGGCCACAAAAACACAATCAGAGGCAGCAATTTCTTTGTGACTAGTGCTAAGATGAAATGAGACATTAATAATTTAGTGGTTTTAATTGACTCAATGAGAAGATTCAGATGTTCAGAGCTACATGGAATTATTAATTCAAACACACCCTGATCTCTTTTGTGCTTCTCCTTTCCATGTATGAATGTTAGTGCTCTACGTCTGAACAAAGCACTTTTCTCCTCGACTGCTCAACTTTTGAGCAGTCAGTTCAGAATTTGAATCCCGTTCTTCTATCTCAGCAGACTCTTATTACACCCCCTCACATTTCTGATAAAAAAAAGAACTCTTTCAGCCTTCCATGGCGTGCTTTTATTTTCCATCTTTATTTCTTTCTCCTCTATGTGGTCTCATTTTGTTGGTGAGGAGTCATCTAACAAAACACCTCAAACTAATTCTTATTCCAGGACACTGGAATTATTCTCTTCCCATCGTCTTTCCTTTGGCCAAAAATTTTTAGACCTTGAAAACTTTTGTCATCTCGAGATAGCTTTCTAATCTTAATTTGTTGCTCTTCCACTCCTTTCAACTTTGATGTTGTCCTGAAAAATGCTAGCTCTGTATCTTCAACTTGTTTTTAAACTGAGGAGTGGGTTTTGCCTACTATTCCTAGGCTTCCTGTTTTAATGTGTTTCTGCTGCGCACTTTAGTTCTGCATTCAGAAATGGTCATTCTTCACATCTTGGGTTTCCTTTGCATATGCCAAAAGACAACAACATTTTCCAGTACGTAACACCTGGAAAAGTTAAACACCAAAATAAAACAAAGAGCTGTGGATGGTGAAGATCTGAAACAAAAACTGAAATTGCTGGAGAAACTCAGCAGCTGTGGACAGAAAGCAGAGTTAAACTGAGTCAGCAACCTGAAGAAGGGTCACAAGACTTGAACATTACTCTGCCTTCTCTCCACAGATGCTGCCACATGTGCTAAATTTCACCAGAAATTTCCATTTTTGTTTCAGATCTGGAGAGAGTAACTCAGTGCAGGATACCAAACCCGAATTGGAGAAATGCAAGTAAACATTAAGTAGGTCCTAGTTGGAAGAACTCAGAAGTTGAATCTTTTCAATTATAGGAGGGTACTACTCCCAGGGTTAAGAGTTCAGATTATTTATGTGGAAAAGGAAGAGTTCATGCTAATTGAAAATCGAGTCACTTCATAGTTGGGAAAACTGAGTTGATTTTATATGTCCATGGCAACAAGGAGCAAAACTTCAACTCCTGAGGGGGGGGGGCCCACTTGCAAATTTCTCATACATTGGTTTCTGCACCTGGCTGTGATGTTGTCCTTAAGTTGTTCAGTGCATCTGGGAGGATGTTGATTACTTTCACAAGTTTCCAGAACCTGGACATTCCAGCAAATCTGGCCTGCACTTTGCTGTCTTTCAGGGCACTGACACAGGGTCACAGATATTCCAGTGTCTTATGAGCCTGTAAAATAGCTACCCAAAGAAACGATCTGATTACAAATTGCCCATCAGGGAGTGTTCAACTCGGTAGGTTAGTTTACTTAAAATGGTGAAGCACATTCTATGATATGAAGTATACATTGCAAAAAAAAACAACTTATTTCTCCATATACACAGCTTGCAGACATAAAGCAAATGGAGTTGCAACACTGTGTACATATAGTACATGGAGATGTTAAATATGAATTCTCTAAAAAGCAAGACACACATAGAACAGTTGCACAACACTACCAAATTTTCATCAGGTAAAGTTGCCCTTCATGGCTTAACTCACCTCCTCTTTTTGTCACATCGTCCTCAAGGCAGATCTTTCTCAGAATCTCATTGCCAGAAGTGAACCTGCCACACTGTCTCATTCTTACATGGTTCTAGCTAATCATTGTGCAGGTAAAGGCTAAGATACAATACACTGTTGTTCAATCAAATCTCTGTTGCTAAAGGCCTCAAGAAAAACAGCCCTCAACGAAGAACACTTTTTCAGTTGCCATTCAACTCCTCTGTGATGTTCAAACAAAGTACATTTATTCCGGTAATTTATGGATGACTGGAATATGAAGGCCTTGTCTTATTCGAGTAAAGACTCTCTCTCACAGTCAAGGGTGTTTGAAATGTGTCCTGCCTTTTTTAACTGTCCACCATATTTTTTTAAACCATTTAATTTTTTTAATTAGTTTTGCAGAAGTTGCCTAATTTCTTCCTTCTTAAGTGATTATTCAAATCAGGGTAGCAAAGCTTCATGGACTCTCCAGTGATCTCTGCACAGCACTGACTTTGTAATTTTAAACTCACAATCTTCTAATGTCCAAAAATGATTTTTCATTGTTTCCTTCAGGAGTCAGGAAGTCAGGTTATCTTGGATCATCACAGTAGACATGCAATGTATTGTGTGGGATGTTGACTGAGCTAAAAATCAGTATTGCACTCTCTTTAATGCTTGTAAAAGCAAGTGAGGGAAGATTGTTTGGAAATAGGGACATCCCATTCGCTTGACAACAGGAGAGAATGATTAAAGTCAAACTACTCATTAGAATGATAAGTCTGTTTATCTTCATTTTTTTAATCGTTGAGACTTGAATATTCCAAAGCACACCTGGCTTGACTCCGACAAGTCATCCAAAATTCAGCTACTTGTATCTTATCTAACTGGAAGTCCAATTCTATCATGCTTATGCTCACTGACTGAGATTTCTGGACAAGGAAACAATTTTTTGTACTTTATTCTGCCCCTGTGCATCACCAGTAATAAGTGTTTCACCATTGGAGTCTTCAATTGCCTGGGTCTCAAGCTCAAGAATTGTCTCCACACACATCTTAATTTCTCTCCTTTGCTTTTCTCTTTTAAAGAATTCTTTGAAACTTTTACACTTAACTGGGATAGGACACTGAAAATCAAGCCACACTATTCTGGCAGTCATGACAGAAGTTAAAGATTTTTTTGAAAAATATACAGAATTTCCCAATTTACATACAGGTTAACAGACAGCACAGGCCAGGTTGCGGTACTTAACAAGAATTACTATTTATTCCAAGTAGATAGACTTCAGCTAGAGTAGGCAATGATCAACTCAGTGTATAACTGTACCTGTGAAATCTCAATCTTCCTGAAAGGCTCCCCTATAGGAAGACACAGACAGACAGAAACATCAGGAAAAAATGAACATGGATGTTATGGACAGACTGAACGCTGCAAAAACAGTTCAGTGGATTCTATTCACAGGATCCTATCCACAGGATCTGCTGAGATAATTCTGACACTGATCAGGATGCTGCTCCTCAGTCTTCCTTCCCTGGATGTTTTCACTGGTTTTCAGGTAGCACAGGGTGGCTGGTTTACGTTTAAAGAACTTTTCTGACTTATATATGAGAAGTCACATCTTATTGTAACAACTGAAGGAAGGATAAACTGGTTTTCTTCGGGCTGCAAATAGAGAACACACACAGCTCCTGAACTAATGGAGGCCTAATGGCTTCTCCTTATTTTGTTTACAGTTCCAAACTATTCAGCTCCCTGAGAACAACTCACACAGTCATTGTCAGGCAAATGGCCTTTGTCATCAATAAATGGTCACACATCAACAAGTTACGTCAGTAAGGCTTTTGACAAGGTCCCTCATGGCAGACTGATACAGAAGATAAAGTCACATGGGATCAGAGGTGAGCTTGCAAGATGGATAAAAACTCTGGCGAGGTCATAGAAGACGGAGGGTAGCAGTGGAGGAGTGTGTTTCTGAATGGAGGGCTGTGACCAGTGGCTTTCCTCAGGGAACAGCGTTGGGACCTTTGCTATTTGTAATATATATAAATGGTTTGGAGGAGAATGTAACTGGTTGGATTAGTAAGTTTGTGGATGACACAAAGGTTGGTGGAATTGTGCATAGCGATGAGGACTGTCAAAGGATACAGCAGGATGTAGATCGGTTGGTGACTTGGGCAGAGAGATGGCAGATGGAGATTAATCTGGAAAAATGTGAGGTAATGCATTTTGGATGGTCTAATCCATATGGAAAATAATCAGTAAATGGCAGAACCCTTAAGAGCACTGATAGGCAGAGGGATCTGGGTGTTCAGGTAAACAGATCACTGAAAGTGGCAACACAGATGGAGAAGGTAGTCAACAAGGCATGCGGCATGCTTGCTTTCATTGGCCAGGGCATTGAGTTTAAAAATTGGCAGGCAATGGTGCAGCTTTATAGAACCTTAGTTAGGCTGTGTTTGGAATACGGTGTTCAATTCCGGTGGCCACACTACCACGAGGATGTGGTGGCTTTGCAGAGGGCACAGAAAAGATTTACCAGGATGTTGCCTGCTATGGAGGGCATTAGCTATGAGGAGAGGTTAGAGAAACTTGGGTTGTTCTCACTGGAATGACGGAGGTTGACAGGCGACTTGATTGAAGTCTACAAGATTATGAAGACCATGGACAGAGTGGACAGTCAGAAGCTTTTTCCCCGGGTGGAAGAGTCAGTTACGAGGGGGCATAGGTTTAAGGTGCGAGGGGCAAGGTTTAAAGGCGATGTACGAGGCAAGTTTTTACACAGAGGGTGGGGGGGTGCCTGGCACTCGCTGCTGGGGTAGGTAGTGGAAGCAGATACGATAGTGACTTTTAAAGGACGTCTTGACAAATACATGAATAGAATGGGAATAGAGGGATACTGTCCCCGGAAGGGTAGGGGGTTTTAGTTGTGACAGGCAGCATGTCAGTGCAGGCTTGGAGGGCCAAGAGACCTGTTCCTGTGCTGTAATTTTCTTTGTTCTTTGTACTTGCATTTGAAACAAGCAGTAAATTAGGGCTGCATATTATGTGGGTAATACAGTAAAACTGGGCAACTTCAATTTGCATGCAGACTAGGGAAACCAAATTCGCACTCACACTGTGGATGATGAATTCCTGAACCGTATATCTGATGGGATTCTGGAGCAAGATGTTGAGGAGCCAACTAGGGATTGAGTTATTTTGGATTTAGTTTTGTGTAATGAGTCAGAATTAATGAATAATCTTGCTCTAAACGAGCCTTTGGGAATGAGAGACCATAATGTGAGACAATTTTGCATAAAGTTTGAATGCAATACAATTCATTCTGAACAAACGGTCTTAAATCTGAAATAAGTAAATTCTTAAAAGGATGCGGCAAATTTGCAAAATATACAAGATATGACAGGTATGTATTTAAATACTACACAGACTACAACAGATATACATTCCTCAAAGGCAAATAACCAAAGCAAAAGGTAAATCAACTATTGTTAATGAAAGAAGTTCTGGATTGGAATAGATGAAGGGAAGTGGCTTATGCAGATGCTTGAAAAAATGGTTAGCCTGAGGACTGGGGGCAATTTAGAACCCAGCAAGGAAGGACCAAGAAATTGAGTAAAAAGAGAATATGAATACAAGCTGATCAGGATCTTAAAGGTACCTTATAAGAGCCTTATTAAGTCTGCGAAAAGTAAAAGATAAGCTGGGACAAACGTGGGCCCATTACAGGTGGGGAGTGGAAAACATACAATGGAGCAGAAGAAAATGAAGGAGAAACTATAGGTGTAGTCTTAGTCATGTGGGCTGCAGCAAGATGACAAATTTCAGAAGGCCTGTCTCAACACCAGGAGCATCTTGCACCATCTTTTATGCTTTTCGTGAGTAGTATAGAAATTTCTTCTCAGGCAGCAGTGAGATGCCAACTGACTGAAATTAATGCTTGTCAGGCTCTTTGTTAATGGCATAATGTGCCTCATTAATATTCAGCATTACCAAACTAGCCAAACAAGTTCAACATCAGGAAAACTCGACAAAGAAACCGGAACAAGCACTTGGCAAATTCAACTCACTGCTTGCTCCAAACGGCCTCCAAGTTGGAAAGCTGGCATGAACATATGAGGACGCACTCCATGGACATCAAGCACATGGACCTCCACAAACCCACCTCCTCAAATATTGGCATCCAACACATGCCAGCTTCTAAGAACTCTCATGGCATATCTCCATTCCAGTTACAGGACGTTTCTGCACTTCAATACTACACTGGCAACTATCATTGTGATGTTGCAGCAAGGATACAAAAAACCCTCCTAAAAACCCAACAAAACTTGGAATTAGCCAAAAAAATGTAAGATCAGGCCATTCGTATCCAACTTTATGGAAAACATACAGGAAGTCGCCCAGAAGTATTAGGCAAGGAAGGGGCTTCTTAAACTAAGCAACGTAGAGAAATTAGTATCAGGAAAGAGGTTGTTCTTCAAAGTTAACTGGATTGAAGGTTTCAAAGACCAAATCTTTTTATTTTTCTTTAGTTTTGGATTGTGGTCCAAAATGAGAAAAGGATACTGCTTTAAACCAAGAAAAATGTGGAAGAAGATGTTGCAGTTTTAAAACAAGATCCTGGAACTCATTATGAGTTGAGTCTAGACTGTTGCCTTCTTCATGCACTGGGAGAGCATTGCTGGACTCATCAGCACTCTGAGTATGTGTTCAGGATAGTTTTGCCCACAGACTGGCTTTTCAATCAGGAATAATTGCATGGGTCAGCTGTGCTCAACATGACAACTTCTGATTGTCTCCTAGGCAGGTACACTGAATGTGTATGAACAATACTGCAGCAAAAAGCCTCCAGACTAAAAAGACAAAACTGTCTCTCTCCTTGCAGAGAAACAACGAAGAATTAGAAGATAGAGTCATTATAGAGTCATAGAGTGTGACAGCACACAAACAGACCCTTCAGTTCATGCCGACCATAATCCCAAACTAAACTAGTCACACTTGTCTGTGCTTGGCCCATATCCCTCCAAACATTTCTTAATGTCTAAATGTCTTTCAAACGCACATCCACCGCTTCCTCTTGAAGTTCATTCAAAACACAAACCACTCCCTGTGCAAAAAAATTGCCCCAATGTCATTTTTCAACCTTTCTCCTCTCACCTTAAAAATATGCCCCCTAGCCTTGAAATCCTCCACCCTAGGGAAAAGACACCTGCCATTTACTTTATCTGTACCCCTCATGATTTTATAAACCTCTATAAGGTCAGCCCTCAACCTCCTACACTCCAGCGAGAAAAGTGCCAGCCTACCCAGCCTCTCTTTATAATTCAAACCTTCTATTCCCAATAACATCCTGGTAAATCTCTTCTGAACCCTCTCCAGCTTAATAATATCCTTCCGATAATATAGTGACCTGAACTGGACACAGTACGTCAGAAGAGGCCTCACCAGTGTCCTGTACAACCCCGACATGACATCCCGACTCATATGTTCAAAGGTTTCAGCAGTGAAGGCAAGCATGCTAAACTCCTTTTTAACTACCCTATCTATGTGTGTCAGAAACTTTTCAGAATCATGTACCTGAATCCCTAAGCCTCTCTGTTCTATAACAGTATCCAATGCCCTACTTTTAATTGTATAAGTCTTGTCCTTGATCGTTTTACCAAAATGCAACACCTCACATTTATCCAAATTAAACTCCATCTGCCACTCTTCAGCCCAGTGATGCAATTGATCAAGATCTCTTTGTAATCTTTGATAACCTTCTTCACAGTCCATCATATCATCAATTTTGGTATCATCTGCAAACTTACTAACCATGCTTTCTACATTCTCATCTAAATCATTCATACAAATGACAAACAAAAGTAAAGGTCACAGGCCTCCAGTCGGAAAAACAACCCTCCACCGTCACGCTCTGTCTCCTGCCGTTAAGCTAATTTTGTATCCAATTGACACCCTGAATCCCATGTGATGTAACTTTACTAATTAGAATGTGGAACCTTGTCAAAGGCTTTACCAAAGTCCAAGTCAGCAATGTTTACTGCTCTGCCCTCACCAATCTTTTTGGTTACTTCCTCAAACAAACTCAATTAAGTTTGTGAGACATGATTTCCCTCACACAAAACCATGCAAACTATCCCAAATCATTCCTTGCCGCAACAAATGCATATAGATCATATCTTTCAGAATCATTTCCAAAAACTTATCCACCACCGAATTCAGACTCACAGGTCCATAGCTCCCAGCCTTCTCTTTAATCCCTTCTTAAACAAAGGCACAACATTAGCCATTCTGCAGCCATCCAGCACCTCACCCGTAGTTATAGATGATACAAATATTTCTGCAAGGGCCCCACAATTTCCTCCCTAACTACTCTCAACATCCTGGGATACACCAGATCAGATCCGGAGATTTACCTATCTTTATGTCTATTATGACCTCTTCTGTCATGTGCACTCTTTTCAAAACATCAATATTTATTTGCCTGGGTTCTCTAGCCTCCATTTATTTCTCCACAGGAAAAACTGACACAAAATATTCATTTAATATCTCTCCAATCTTCTGACATTCAACACAACGATGAGCTCTTTGATCTTTAAGGAAGCCTACTCCCTCTCTAGTTGCTCTCTTGCTCTTAATTTACTTGAAGAATCTTTGTGGATTATTCTTTACGTTATATGCCAAGGCTATCTCTTTGCCTTCCTGAATTCCCTCTTAAGAATGCCACTACACTCTTTCTCCTGTTCAAGAGGTTCATTCTTAATTACTATTTACCCCTAAGCTGCTGCCTTGAACCAGTGAATCCAAGACTGGTCAACCAGTATGCCAAGCACCCTAGATCAGCAGTAAAGAACTGAGAGGACTTGGAAAGATGAAAATCAGAAGAGATCAGAAAAACCCAGAAAAGGCAAAAGGACACCTCATTAAATCCTGTGGAACAGCGCTGTTGAATTGTGTTCCCCTAGTACTTCTTCTCAATTCAAAACATCTATGGGCACAATCTTAGAGGGGTCTGAACTATGTGGCACATATAGTGGGATGTGTGGTCAACTTGGACAACAAGTGGAACAAGGTCCATCTCATCATTAGGAGCAACTTCAGCCATTTTTAACGTGACTCACAAACAGCATGGCAAGATTTACTACTTGGCTGGTAGAAAGGCTAGAAAGGCATCTCATTAAAAATGCATCTGTTAAATGGCATAGATATAGAAACCTCAGAATATTAATCAAAAATGTGCTGGGAAAGTAACACCTGAGGCTGTACATTCAAGTTTGTCATAAATTATCTGAAAACATAAATATTAGAGAGGAAGAAAAGACATGCAGTGTAGAAAATGAAAAGTAGTGTTTTCAGCAGAACTCATCAAAATCATTCTTGTGACATCTTACTGTTAGAAAAACATCATCTTCTTTTGAGGAAGGATTGTGTGAATTAAGCAGTTGTATATGAGAAATTGTTCACACTTATACTACTATATCAATGCTCATTTCAAGATGGTTAGACATTATCGGTGTAAAAGTGCTTCATAGTTGAAGTGGAAACTGCAATTGTAACAAATTGTCACCAGGAGAAATACTGCAGTCCTTTATTTCATTCTCTTGTACAATTTGTAAATATGACTTCCTTCAAAACACATGTATAATGCCTTTCAGATATAACAGTAACACAATACCGTCACTGAAGTAAACCACCATAACATTGTTTCATCAGGATATCAAGGAAATGCTAATAAATAAGGTAGAACCGATGGTATATCTTGAGGAGACTTTGGAAGGGAAGGAGTGAAACAGAAAAGCTAGGAACTGTAAGGACGAAGTACCAGACAGTGGAATGTAGTTGCTTTCATCTATGCTGATTATGGTGAAGTGGTGACAGAAACAGCTACAGAAGTTTGTGTCAGGTGCTAAGAGTCTGTAGCATATATCCTTGAATGTAGCAGTGATAATGTTGAACACAACTGTAAAGGATAAAGAGCTGTCTCTGAAATGACGGCAAGGACCAAAGAAAGAAGATGTATTCAGTGAAAATTGGATAGAATGACGAAGAATGTATCATATAGAGTAGTTTTTTTCCATCTCTCTGATCCTGCTAAAGGCAGATTGATAACAGGAAATGCCTACCTTTGCCTGTCAACAGCCAGATAACACAGGGAGGGTTATTTATAAACCAGCATGGACTGGAAAACAGTGAGATCAGATATAATTAGCAGCACACTCTGGGGAAAAAAGCTGCTGTTGTAGTGTTTGGGAACGCAATTTGGATGTGTTTCTTTGATCTCTGCTTTCATGTATCAAGAACAGTAGTGTCGGTATCACGTACCTCACAGGAGAGTTCGGATTTGGGGTCTGGCAAAAGATGTTAGCCAGGAGACTGTCTAAAATGCAATGTTTTTGCTGATGATTGTGTGTTATTTAATGTTTCATCAGTGATTATGTAAAATAGGTTGGAGCAGTGCTCCAGATTAAAAAATGTAATTTTAACGTTGTCATTTCTAACTGTTGGTTTTTCGATGGAGCACAATCCCACTGGGACAAAAGATCTCAATTCCCAGTCTAAGTAGCCAGTCAAATGCAGGATTGTTTATTCAAATATAGGGGAAAGAGAACTGGCCACCCTTGCTGAATCACAGGATATACAATCCTGTGAGTTCAATGAGTACAATGTTGCTTCTACTCTTTTTTTAACAGAACTGCTTCTAAGATGGCTGCTTGCAGTGAGTGACTCATAGCAGAGGTTACATAACTGTGGATAGCAGAAAGCACATTCGTATAGTGTTGCATTTTCATCCAAATTTGTTTTGTATTTCTACCCAGTTTGTTATTCCAGTGAATCTCTGAAAATGGATTGGGGCTACATGAAAATGTACCAGAGTCTTAATGGTATGCATGAGCATTATCACTGGTGTTTCATTTGGCTGTTCAACTGGGTGGTGTCCCTTCTCGGTGGAGTTTCATTCTCATCTCAGCAGTTGCTGCAATAACTGATGATATTCCATTACTGCTGTTATGAAGTTGTGAATTTCTGGGTCTGATGGTTGGTTTGTGGTCAGTACAGACGGTGACTTGTATCAAGCATTTGCATGAGATTCTGATCATGGCTAGCAATGGCATCTTTGATTGCATTTTCACATCCATAAATGAGTAAGTCATCTATTGTGACTTCCAACTTGGGAAGATCACTGACTATCTCATGCTGTCTGCATTGATACTCTTCTGGAGTCATGGAAATGTCAAACAACATGCTCAATCATCTGCAGCTCCTGAGCAGCAACAGAAAATATTTATCAAACAATTGCTTTCATCCAGCTTCACTTGCCAGTCATCATCCTTTGCATTGAAGGTATTAAATACTTTTGCACTGGCAAGTTATGGAAAATAACCTTTGCCTGTTGGCATGTGGTAGTGACGTCTTTTATTGAGATCCTGCACAGCCTTGCAAACGCTCAGCTTTCCAAGGTTGTTTCAGGCTGCTAATCTACTCTGTAGGAGGTGTCACTTTCTTCATTACTCTTTTTTCCAGCTCTTCTATCTTGTCTTTCAGGCCGGTCTTGAGAGCTATTGGAAATTTTCTTGGCAGGTGTTAAATTAATCTTGCATTTGTATTTGTCCATTAGATGCAGGAACAGAAGTAGATGACTTGGTCCAGCAAGTTTGTTCTGCCACTCAATGAAATTATGCCTGACCTGATGATCCTCAAGTCCATTTTGTGACTTATGCCCACAACCCTTGATCTGTTGTCCTCAGTCTGAATACACTTACAACGAGTCTCAACGTCCTCTGCAATAAAAAAAATTCCACTTGCCTCTGAGAGGAAATTACTCCTTCTCTCCGTTTTAAGTAGTTCCCTTCCACTGCGATTATGCCCTCTGGCCCAAGCACTGCCAGTGCAGTTGCACATTGATCAATAGGCTCTTTTTCTCCCGCAACCTAACATTGAACAGATGTCATTCATAAATGATGCTTATTTCGGGCTCAAACCATGCCATCTAGGCTTTTGAAATTTCGTAGCCTTTTGTCTGTTCTTCAAAGCAAGTTGGGATGGAATATGCTCTGTAATAATATTTCCCCAACTGTGATCTTAGTTGTAGTTTAGCAAGTTCAATTAGAAAAACTGCCAGTTCTGTTTCAGACTGGCCTTCATTTTGACTGCAACCACGACAGGGAAGTTTACAGCCATTACATGACTGACTGGGTAATTCAGTTCAAGATACTTCTTTGTTTACTATTCTTTTTCAGTGCTGTTTAGCACCTTTCAGCAGCTCTGAACATTGCTGTCTTCCTCTCTTAGTTGTGATGCTCCTATATCAGCTCTTCAACTTTCAAACTCAATGCTGCAAGCTCAGTGAATACATTGTTGCTTGTTCTATCTTTCTCAGAAAGGCTTGTATTGAATTGGCAGAGTTTACGAATACACAAGCCAGAAGGCACGAGTACATTTTTGCATTTTCATCCAAACAAATACGCTCCTCCCATACTTGCTCCAACAGATGATGGCCCTGTATTTAAGATCAGGCAAGTCTGCGTGTATCAAAACTCAAAAAGTGAATTGTTACCCATCTACAAAATTCAGTACTAAACATGAAGGTCTATTTCCCTAGGCCACCTCAACGGCGATTCTAGTACGACAGAGTAAAGATAGCATGAATAACATTGGTGTTTACATAATTTCATAACTACACTCCATTAGTCAGGAAAACAACTGATTTCTACATTTTGCATGAAGCATTGATTCCTCACACATTCACTTGTTTACCTGAGTCTGTTCTGTTTTTCACTTGTTGGTGTGTTTTATTCTTTTATTTGCACTCTTTGTTGTATAATTTCAAAGGGGCAGTGCTTGACTCGCCAAATGCGTCTTCAAGGTTTTCATTCATGAATAAAAATCAAGAATGAAAATTCGGTTGTGAACGCAATCGGGGATGGTTACGACTCCCCCAGCAGCTAAAAGATTGCTTTCACCGACGGTAAACATTTACTCCAGGACTGAGACCGAACGGCTGACATACCATAAATTTCCTAGCACCCAAAGAGCTACACGAAAACAACAGTCTTGTCCCCAACCCGAAGCCTAAATGCGAATGTATTTCAGCACAGACCTGCAGACTGTAATGCAGAGCAATAACTAAGTGAGCAAATCCATAGACAGGGGATACCAGATACAACTGGACCATAACTGCTGTTGCTCTGTTTGAGATCAGTTAACGACTGGATTAAGATTGAAACCTTCAATTTTTTTTACTCAATTCTACCCTGCACAGTGGCTTTTCCCAACTAAACTACTGGAAAGTATCCTTTTTGAGTTGTGCAGCAACCTTTTGCTTACACTCTGTAACTTTTAGAAAATGAAAATCATTTGTCGTACATGTGAAAGCGGAGGAACTCAATATTCAACACAAGCAGTTGTCAGCTGCCAAGTGTGAAGTGCTTTGCCTTGTACAGCTGCACCTCAGCCAGAATTCCATTCTCATGCTAAGACAGAAGGCACTTTTCAATCACACCTATCGTCTTCTAAGTGAGAAGTGGCAGGGAACCAGTGGGAATTGATGACTTGAGACAGGAAGTTTGAGGTTCTGTTGGTCAAACATCATCTGCAGGAAACAGGTATCAGCAGCTAATATGTTAAGAACTTTATTCAACACCTAATGTTTAGTCACTTTGATGTTGACTATTGGGATTTTGGATGTTAGAATTAATTTTTTTTTGTAAATTATTATCCATGGCTGGTGGTCAGACTGTTAATAGTATAGTGGCCCTTTTTACTTAAGATCCCTTGCTCTTAATTTAGGTCTGGTTATTTGCAGTGTCACAACAATCAGCCCAAACCACATCTTCACATCGCTTTATCCTTCAGGTTCAATTTGACACAACACATATCGACTTCTTCAAACATTTCTGACACAGGTATCCAAATGTTCTCTTTCACTTATTAAGTATAATGATGTCATATACTGGTGACAGCGTAGAGACAGATTTAGGTATTGTGCCTGATAGTAATGAATGAATATGACTTGATAGCTATTATGGAGATTGGTTACAGGATGACCAGGATTGGAAACTGAATATTTAAGGGTGTCTAACATTCCAGAACAACAAGCAAAAAGGAAAAGGAGATCGGATCGCATTGTTGTCAAAGAAAGTTATTAGTGTGGTGGTGAGTTGTGGCATAGGTGCAATAGATCAGGATGTGGAATCAGGTTTTTTTTAAAATAAAGAATAGCAAGGGAAAGAAGTCACAAATGGGAATTGTTTGTAGACCCTGAAGAGTTGTCTCACTGTAGGACAAAGCATATATCACAAAATAATGGAGGCACTTAAGAAGGGCACTGCGATTGTCAGTGGATATTTTAATCTGTACATTGACTGGGCAAATCGGATTGGCAAGGTAACAGGGGAGGCAAATTTATACAGTGAGTGCATCAGGAATTGTTTCTTAGATCAGCGCATTACAGAACCTAAAACAAAAAGTGTTGGCAATCACAGCAGGTCAGGCAGCATCCATGGAGAGAAAACAAGCTAATGTTTCGAATTTAGATGGCTCTCAGTTCTGATGTAGATGCTCTGCTCTGATGTTTTTGAAGAAGAGTCACAAGACTCAAAAAAGTAACTCTGCCTTCACTCCACAGATGCTGCCAGACCTGCTGAGTTTCTTCAGAAACTTCTATTTTAGTTTATGTCAGTCTGGTAAAGCTCTGTTTCTCCCTCACAATTCTATCCGTCCTGATAGAACATGGCAGAAGTTTCTTGAATTTTATTTTGATATCTGAGATCTTTCAAAGACTACAATGGTTTCAAGAAAGGACTAATACTGATCTAAAGTGGTTATTATGAATACCTGACCCCACATTGGTCCGACAGGACACCAATATGGAATAGATAAAACAGTCTGAACTTAAATTACCATTGTTAATTTAGCACATTGAAATCAGGCAACTCAGTTAGAAATCAAGAAGCTCAGATTCCTAGTTCCTGTTTTAATTCATCCTAGTATGGATAATTTCAGAAATTGGGATATGAAAGATATTCTTACAATGTTTCCAGTTTTGAAAGATAATGAAGCCAGCCTCAGGAAAACACAATGAACTAGCTTTCAAACCATTCCTAGGCAATGGAAGAGATAGAAGGAATAACAAATTCATAACAGCTGAAAACAAATGTTCTCCTTCTCTCCAGTTCAAAGCAAATTGGGAATGCAGTCAATCAAAAACAGTTGCCACTGGTAAAAAAAAAACAAGCAAACTGAAGTCTCAGTTTAAACACTAACATCTCAACAATCTTAAAGATTTTTAATTTGCCTAAACTTTATTTTTTACATCTGAACCATTTTTTGCATGCATTTTTAATCATGGAATCCCTACAGTGTGGAAACAGGCCCTTCAGCCCAACAAGTCCACACCGACCCACAGAGCATCCCACCCAGACCCATCCGCCTAATCTACATTTCCCAGAACACTCTGGGCAATTTAGCACAGCCAATCCACCTAGCCTGCACATCGTTGGACTGTGGGAGGAAACCAGAGCACCTGGAGAAAACCCACGCAGACCCAAGGAGAATGTGCAAACTCCACACACACAGTCACCCGAGGGTGGAATTGAACCAGGGTCCCTGGCACTGTGAGGCAGCAGTGCTAACGACTGAGCCCTTAAAGTGAAATTAGAAACCTGGGCTCATCCAGGAGTTGAACCCAGGACCTCTCGTATGTCAATGCTGCATAGCACCCAAAGCTAGAATCATACCCCTGGACCAACAAGTCATTCCCATATATGCTGTGACATGTTATTTTCCTCACAGTTAGAAAGTGATAAACTTCCCTTCGCTCATTCATGAAAGCCTTACAAGGCTTTTAATTTTAATCTAGTTAACAACATTTTTTAAATTGGTTTGTGATGTAGCTGTATGCTAGAAAGAAATAATCATATTTATTGTTATTAACCAAGTGGCTTAGGGTTAAAAGCCTTTCACCTTTCCTCCCTTGCTCATGATGTAATAAGGTTTAGAAAATATTACTTTTATTTGGGAACTAGAGGTAAATGAGTTTTTAATTTTAGTTCTGTGAAGATGAAATTCTTTTGTAAGGTTTGGAAAGCAATTTTGAACAGTGTGTTCAAAATATCATTTGAAGGAAGCATGTGATAAAAGTTAAATGATGAGATCAATTTGCTCACATGTTCATTCTGCTAAGTATTTCTGACCAAGAGAAAGATAGGCCAGGTGCCACCAGTAGGTTCAGTAAAATTGAAGAACAGTTTCATTTTTGCTAACTCCAAGCCATCAGAGCTAGCAAGAAGTTGAAAGCTGTTTTAACAGTTCAGCAGACATGGTTGGAAAGAGCCCTGAACAACCCTCCCAGTTGAATAAGAAATTTTCAAGTGAAGATGGGAGTGATTTCTTACTTGGGGTAAAGTACCTGGAAAGGACATCGCTGGGAAAAAGAACCTTCTGTTTTACTGTTTTTGATATCTCCAAATTGTCTTGTAAACATGTTTAAAATTTAAATTTTTTTTTAAAATTTAGTTTGTGTTATAAATTATGTGCTGTGTTTAATGTATATTGGCAGACTTGGATGAATATGTTGATTAAGCTCCATTGTAACCAACAGAGAGAAAAAAAATTTGGTCTATGAAGACACATTTCACTTTGAGGTCTGATTTGTCCACTTTTTCCATTGGTTTGGATAATAACAAGGACAAATCACAAAGGTAAAGCAACAGTTTGATTACACAACTGGAACCGCATAGCAATGCATATGATAGTGGAAAAAAAGGTTCCAGTCAAGTACATTGTCCTGTTTCTAGTGAATTGCTTCATTCACATTTACATATCAGTTACTGAAATTTACTTCTTTATTCTTTTTCAAGTCTTTCAACCTTTTCTTTAATTTCACCCATGTTCAAGTGGCCCTTTCTTGCGTCGTATTGTTAACTTACCTTCACGATCTTGTTCAAGTCTTTAACCTTTTTGAATTTCACTCATGTTCAGGAGGATACAGTGAATCCATCACCCTCATCACTCTGTCAGCGGGCTCACGCCAGACAAACTGGCACAAAATCTTATTGGTATTCATGTTCACTGAGCTGATAAAACTTTCTGTCCTGCCTTCAGCCAAACCGAAGGAAACAAAACAAATCTGCAGTTACACATGGTATTTTGTTGCCTTTCTTCAAAACAGCTAAGAATTTCTTACTCAATGAAATGCACTGTAATCAGGCCCAGCATGTCCTAAATGAGGACAACCTGTTTCTATTCTTTCAAAAAAGTTGTTGCCAGGGCACAAGAAAGTTCCCTTCTATATCTCAAATACGTTGTAAATTTCAACCTGAACAGCAAGATGTGGCCTTATTGTAAAATCTCATCCAAAGCACAAAATCTTTAACAACTTATCTCCACCTCAAATCTGCAACAAAATGTCATTCTAGATCATAGATCCCAGTCCTGGATTAAGACTTGGACCTGCAACGTGGTTACTTCAAATAATAAATGTGTTCATGTCAAGTTAGCTAAGACTACTCAAACAGGCTGCAGGCAAAATCCTACTAATAACCAGAGGCCTGTAAAATCTACCCTTACAATTTAAGACATCTGAGGGTATATTTTGTTGTGTGGCTGAGACATAATAGCTCTGGAACTGTGATTGTTGCAGCTCTATTTGCATAACAGAGCTTTTCATCACCTTGATAGTCCATTTCAGGAGTGTCACATCTCTATTTTAGCAGCAAAGGGTTCAGATGTCGGAGCAGACACGATGTGATTTCAAATGGAAACATATCACCATTAACAATGTACAAAATGAGGACATCAACACTCCAAGAAGCTAAAGATGAAAACATGCCCAAAGATGACTCTAAAGGCAACACAACTAAGTATAAGTAGGTTACGTGGAACAATCCTTCTTCCGTACCTACACTGGCCCTAAACCCCACCTCTTCCTCCGTTACATTGATGACTGTATCGGCGCCGCCTCGTGCTCCCACGAGGAGCTCGAACAGTTCATCCACTTCACCAACACCTTCCACCCCAACCTGAAGTTCACCTGGACCATCTCCAACACTTCTCTCTCCTTCCTGGACCTCTCTGTCTCCATCGCGGGTAACCACCTAGAAACCGATGTCCATTTCAAGCCCACTGACTCCCACAGCTACCTGGAATACACCTCCTCCCACCCACCTTCCTGCAAAAATGCTATCCCCTATTCCCAATTCCTTCGTCTCCGCCGCATCTGCTCCCAGGATGAGACATTCTACTCCCGTACATCTCAGATGTCCTCATTCTTCAAGGACCGCAACTTACCCCCCACAGTGGTCGAGAACGCCCTCGACCGTGTCTCCCGCATTTCCCGCAACTCATCCCTCACACCCCATCCCCGCAATAATAACTAAAAAAGAATCCCCCTCGTCCTCATGTACCACCCCACCAACCTCCGGATCCAATGCATCATCCTCCGACACTTCCGCCATCTGCAATCCGACCCCACCACCAAAGACATTTTTCCCTCCCCACCCTTATCTGCTTTCCGGAGGGACCACTCCCTCCGTGACTCCCTTGTCCGCTCCACACTCCCCTCCAGCCCCACTACACCCGGCACTTTTCCCTGCAACCGCAGGAAGTGCTACACCTGCCCCCACACCTCCTCCCTCATCCCAATCCCAGGCCCCAAGAAGACTTTCCACATCAGGCAGATGTTCACCTGCACATCTGCCAATGTGGTATACTGTATCCGCTGTACCCGTTGTGGCTTCCTCTACATCGAGGAAACCAAGCGGAGGCTTGGGGACCACTTTGCAGAACACCTGCGCTCAGTTCGCAACAAACAACTGCACCTCCCAGTCGCGAACCATTTCAACTCCCCCTCCCATTCCTCAGACGACATGTCCATCCTGGGCCTCCTGCAATGCCACAGTGATGCCACCCGAAGGCTGCAGGAACAGCAAATCATATTCAGCCTGGGAACCCTGCAGCCCAATGGTATCAATGTGGATTTCACAAGCTTCAAAATCTCCCCTCCCCCAACCGCATCCCAAAACCAGCCCAGCTCATCTCCGCCTCCCTAACCTGTCCTTCCTCTCACCGATCCCCTCCTCCCACCTCAAGCCCCACGCCCATCTCCTATCTACTAACATCATCCCTCCCCCTTGACCTGTCCGTCCTCCCTGGACTGACCTATCTCCTCCCTACCCCCCCACCTACACTCAACTTTACTGGCTCCATTCCCGCCTCTTCGACTTGTCTGCCTCCTCTCCACCTATCCTCTCCTCTATCCATCCTCTATCCGCCTCCCCCTCTCTCCCTATTTATTTCAGAACCCTCTTGTCCTCCCCCATTTCTGATGAAGGGTCTAGGCCCGAAACGTCAAGCTTTCCTGCTCGTATGATGCTGCTTGGCCTGCTGTGTTCATCCAGCCCCACACCTTGTTATCTCAGTTTGTCTCATGCTACTTCTTTGGTGATTGTATGTAATTCCTTCTCCATATTCTTTATCATTATTGGGATGTTCGAAGTATCTTGCACAGTAAAGACTGCCGCAAAATATCTATTTTCTAACTCCTTTGCCATTTCCTTGCTCCCTATAACTATCTCACAGAATTAATTTTCTAAGGGGCCAATGTTCACTTTGACCTCTCTCTTCTTTTTCATATATTTAAAGAAGCTCATCAGTTTTTACATCTTTTGATAGTTTTTCCTCATAGTTTGTTTTCTCTGCCTTTGTTATCTTTTTCGCCCTTCTTTTCTGGATTCTGATTTATCCCAGTCTTCTAGGCTATCACTGATTTTTGCCTTCTTTCATGCTTTTTCCTCCAACTTTATACCCTCCTTATCTTCCTTGGTTAGCCACGGTTGATTTATCCCTCCGTTAGAATCTCTCCTCCTTACTGGGACATACTGGAACTCACAAAATCAAATACAAAACAAATGAACCACTGAGTTCCACATCCTGACCTTCTCTGGGTCCAGTCTTTCCAGGTGAGCAGCAATTTGATTCACATGCATTTCTTTCAAATGATTCAATAGTATTCATTGCTCACAAAACAGTGTCCGCTACATTAGGGAGACTCAACCCAAATTGGGTGTCTGCTTTGTAGAATACCTCCACTCAGTCTGCTAGTACCAAGCTAAACTCTAGAAGCCTGCCATTTCAATTGTCCACATTGCCCTCACATTGACATCTTTGGCAGTCTTCCAGAGAAGCTTCACACAAGCTCAAGGGACAGCACCTCATTTCTTTAGGCATCTTACATCATCTTGGATTCAAACTGAGTTCAAAAATGGAGACTGTATCTTTGCCCATACTCCAGATCCTGTTTTCTTTCATTTTCCTTTCATGTAAAGACCATAAGATATCAGACCAGAAGTCCATTGAGTGTGCTCAATTATTCAATGAAATCATGGCTGGTATGTAATCCTCAACTGCGCTATGCTGCCTTTTCCCCAAAGCCTTGATTCCCTCACTGATAAAAATCTAACTATCTCAGCCTTGAATATACTTAAAGATTCAGCCTCAATAACAATCTGCAGTAAAGAATTCCACAGGTTCACAATCCTGCGAGAAAAGAAATTCCTTCTCATCTCTGTCTGAAATGTATGATCCCTTATTCGAAGATTATGCCCTCTGGTCCTAGACATTCTATTAGTATGGAGGCCTTCAGTCACCTATTGAGAAGTAATGAGCAATATACAGCAGCAACATTTTCACTGGAATACAGAGGAGAATGTTACAATTTTTCTGAACTGCGTTAAGAATGATCCAAATTACACTGATCCATGTCTGCAACGTGAATGTATGTCAATGTGAAGTTTGGGTCTACCTCAGCTGTGAAGTCCTATTTTAATCAAACAGTTAATCAACATTCACTGTCTGGGTGCAAACAGAAAGAATAGCTACTTGAGTGAAGTACAGTACTGCCATTGGCCAGTATTAATGGAAGTACTTGCTGTTGTGCAAAAACACCTACTTCCACTCTGTCTCAAATATTGAACACATCAGCTATTCTTACATGGGATTATATAGAATTGACAGGATAGAAATAGACATTTGATGGGAAGGCGAAGGCCCAGTGGTATTGTTGCCGGAGCGTTAATCCAGAGGCCCAGGTAATGTTCTGCGGTCCTGGGTTCAAATCCCGCCATGGCAGATGGTGGAAATTGAATTCAATAAAATAAATACCTGGAATGAAGAATTTAATGACGAGAATGAATCCATTGCCGATTGTTGGAAAACCCATCTGGTTCACTAATTAGGGAAGGAAACTGCCATCCTTATCTAATTTGACCTACATGTGACTCCAAACCCACAGCAATGTACTTGACTCTTAACTGCCCTCTGGGCAATTAGAGATGGCCAATAAATGCTGCCGAGCCAGGATTCTGATATTCCAAATCATTGTCTGTCTTTCATCCTCACTTACCTTCTTAACCAGGCAACGTGATCTTGGAAATTTGAATATGTGACATATAAAGTGGCAAATATGAAATTTGGTCGAGGCTTATGAAATTGAAATCACAAAGATCAGAAATTGTACAGAGATTTTCTCTATGTTTTTGTTTCCCGGGATTTCAAATCCGTGGAATATGTGAACTCCTTCAGCCTCCTCTTTCAATGTACCACATTTAAAAATTCAAAGCACCATTACAGACTATTCCTTCAGTTTTGTTTTCTCCACCCTGTCGGTATTGGTTTCTGCCCATTATACTTCTGTTTCACAAAGAATCCTCGATGAGAAGCCAAAACACAAAGGGCATGGCCATGGTTAAAATGAGTAAACAAAAAGAAAAGCAAATTCATAAATTCAAACTCTAGTTTACGTTTTAAAAATCTGCAGAAAGAAAGCTCAAAGAATTTTTGGATGCTGGAGGAAGTAAAACATGTCGAGTTTTCTCACTGATCAAAATACATTTTCCAATCCTTTTTTGTATGAAGTATTTGTTCTGGTCCAATGTTAAAACAAAAGTCTGTAGGAAGCTTCATAGCAATGAAAGTGTTAATGCAACACTATATTTCTGTTGTTGGAGACATCCGCAGAAGTAGATAATTAGTGTCTAGCTTTATCTGCCGTACAGTGGAGCCAGCACTTATGCAGCCAAGAAAAAACCCTTGGAGACAATGAGATTGGTTGGAACTATCCCAGAAAATCTCTTCTGAGTCATCATTACTAGCTGTACACTCTCCTGGGGGTGCACTGAAGTAACAGAGATGAAATGTTAGGCTCCAAATATGAGCATACAAAAGGCAACAGGATTGTCAAATAGGCATCACAGGATTAAGCAGAATGTTAGCTTACACTCGTCTATACTAAACTCATTCATAAGGTAAAGCAATAAGCCACCAAATGCAGACACTTTTAACCTTTTCCAAAGCTTGAGTCAATTGTTTGTTCTCTTTGAATTGGTTGACATGGGATTTGGTGAAGCCGTTTACTGTAGCGGAGAAACGTGGGTTTCGAGCAATCAAAGGTCAATGAGAAAAAGGACAGTGGAAAAAGGGATAGGCCTGATTTTGAAACTCACTTCAACAATTTCATTCTTTTTGCTGAGAAACTATAGTCTTCTTTAGCTTCTATGGGTAAGCTGTCAGCAAGAAAGAAAATGAATCTACGCAGTATGATTACATGCAAATATATACCTAAGTCACACCTGTAAATATTCATGACCTTGAATTTTCTTTTTTCTGTTTTGATGTGTAATATGCACCCTCAAGTCACTTGATTAAGGTCCATTGTTGATTTCTAGGCATCAATATCATGCAGATTGTTTGAAGAGACTATCAGAAAGTCTTGGCTCAGTTATGGCACTCCAGCCCAAGTCAAAGATTTGTGGAGATAGTAAGAACTGCAGATGCTGTATGGAGGAACACAGCAGGCCAGGCAGCATCAGAGGAGCAGGAAAATTGACGTTTCGGGCTGGGAACCTTCTTCAGAAATGGGGAGGGAGAAGGGAGCTGGGAAATAAATGAACAGAGGAGGGGTAGGCCTGGGAAAGGGAGGTGGGATGGTGATAGCTGAGTACAGGTAGGGAGTGGTGAGGATTGGTCAGTGAGGTGGGAGGAGTGAATAGGTGGGAGAGAAGATGGACAGGTTGTGTAAGGTCTAGGAGGCAGAGATGAGAGGGAGGGTTGGACATGGAATGAGGCTGGGGCTGGGGAGATTTTATGAGGCCCTACAGTGTGGAAATTGGATGCTCCATCTCCTGCATAACAACAGCAACTGTCATCAGCAGTTCTTCATTGATTTTAATGTGCTTTGGAATGTTTTTGGTTATGTGATCAGTACTACAAAAATGCAAGTTTTCTTTTCATTTCCTCTATAGATATTCACCAAGGGTACTAAGACCAATTTTAGTCTCTAATTTTTTATTCAACCTGTTCAGAGTTGTGACACACCTCTGGAGCAGGTGGGACTTGAACCCAGGTATTCTGGCTCAGAGATAGGGACTTGACTAATGTGCCACAACTGACCCCATAGTGGAGGAGGTCAACTAATTCCACATCGAGATCCTCTGACAAACAGAATTGTTGAGGAACCAAAGTGGTTATGATGTTATCAATCATAATATCAAATAATACCTCAATTATCAGAGAGCTTTATGTAAGATTAAGAACACTGCAGATGGAGAGAACAGGGTTATATGAGTTGTCAGTTAAGTTACAAAGTTCATCATTTCTTAATTTATAAAGAAATCTACACACTTGGGTTGTAATAAATTACTACAAAAATTATAGGATGTGGAGTGGGACACAGCCCTTCAAGCTGAACTACAAGATTTAGTTCGATGATGGCTGATAATCAAATGTAAATCCTTGTTTTTGATTTGTTCCTTAACTTCTATGGATTGCAATTCCATGGGCATTGGCTGCTCTAATGTAACTTTCCTGAGTGTCTATTCTTGAAATGTTGATAGTAAATTATACTAACATATTTTATGAAGGTTAGCAAAGTTGAGACTAAATCTGTTCTCCAACAAACTGATCATTCAATCCTCTTAATCCTGATCTCAGACAGATTAGGAAATTACCATTTAGTCTGTGATGGCATGAACCAGGATAAGTAAGCTGTTATCAGTCCAGTCCCTGCCAGTCATGTATGAGGAATAGGTGACAATGATAGTCCAATATAAGGCAGAGGAGACAGTTTGAGCTACAGCAATTGTTACTGGACATATCTGTGTATTAAGAGAGCTATGAGATATTATGTAGATTTATTGCCATATCATGTTTGGACTTTGTAATCAATGATTTTAACTGTTCCAGATATTTTCAAAATCTATTGCCATGCAATAGTTGTCAGTTTTGGGATTCTGATTTACTCAAGATCTTCTTTCATTTCTCAACAGCAAGTGCACCAAGACAAAATTGAACGAGACAGAACTTGACTTCAAACAGTGAGCTCTGTTACCACACAAAATATCAGAGAAACTTAACTGAAAAATGCATGTGTGAAGTATGAGCATTCCACGATGCACCACAGTCAAATTCAACTTCAGAACTGAAGAAGGGCCCCGACCTGAAACGTCAACTTTCCTGCTCCTCTGATACTGCCTGGCCTGCTGTGTTCCTCCAGCTCCACACTGTGTTGTCTCTGACTCCAGCATCTGCAGTTCTTACTGTGAGTGAAATTCAACTGCTGGCTTTCGCTGCTCAGGATCATATATCAACAGAGGTATCAGATACCAAGTGACTGCTGAGACGCACGAACCAGCACCTTCAGGACAGGACTGAAATTGGGAGTACAAAGTGAAATATAAAATACTTCGTGGAGTGTGAACTGCAGAGAGTGAAAATGCTGGGTGTTGAGCTAAGTGTGGGTATTTAGGGAAGTGGGAAGGGAGGCATTGCTGTATCTTGTTCTGGCCATTTTGCAAGGACTGCTTTGTTGTTGAGGTGCTGCTGTTTGGATCTCAGAGCTGGTCGAGGTGAATACTGGGCTTTGTTGAGATTGGTGAGCAGCAGCAGGCTAGGGGGAAGATAAGACCTTTCTCCCCTCTAAGTCCGCTAGTTAGTAAAGTGGCAGAGATGGCAGTCAGTGGAGCGGTGTGCTCCTCCTGTCAGATGTGGGAGACTAGGGAGCAGTTGAGTGTCCCTGGCGACTATGTCTGCAGGAAATGTGTCCGACTGTAGCTCCTGTCAGACCGCATGGATCGTTTGGATGCTCTGAAGAGTATATAGGAGGCACAGAATATGATAGATAGTAGTTTCAAGGAAGTGGTCACACCATAGGTTCAGTCAGATAGATGGGTGATCACCAGGACAGCTAGGCAGATAGTCACCTGTGGCTATCCCCCTCTCTGATAAGTGTACTGTTTTGGATGCGATTTATGGGGGGGCATAGAATGATATTTTCTCGGAAGAAAATATCAACAACTAGGCAGGACTCTGGCATCATGACTGGCTATGATGTGAAGCAGGGTACGGCAAGGTCCAAGCGAGCAATTTTGATAGGGGACTCTCTAGTCAGGGGCACATCCAGGCAGTTCTGCAGCTGTGAGCAAGACGGCACACATTTCAATGTGGTTGCAGCAAAGTTGCAAAGGGGAGTGTGTGCTGCCGGAGATCATTATACACATAGGTACCAAAGACATAGAAAAAGGATGAGGTCCTGCCACGAAGGCAGCTCACCACCACCTTCTCAAGGGCAACAAGGGATGGGCAAGAAATACTGGCCAGCCAGTGACGCCCACATCCCACAAATGAATAGAAAAAAAGCGAACACTGGGAGTTAGGCAGAAGGTTAAAAAGCAGGATCTCAGGGGTAGTAATCTCTGGATTACTTTTGGTGACATGTGCTAGTGAGAGTACGAATAGGAGGACAAGGGCAAATGAATGCATGGCTGAGGAGCTGGTGCAGGGGGCAGGGATTGATAGAATAGAATCCCTACAGTACAGATAGAGGCCATTTGGCCCATTGAGTCCGCACTAACCCTGCAAAGAGCATCTCGCCCTTTCCCTGTAAACCCACATGTACTACGGTTAACCCAGCTAGCCTGCACACTATGGGCAATTTAGCACAGTAAATCAGCGAATTATAGTGATTCAGACATCTGAATCATTGGGATTTCTTTAGGGGCAGAAGTGACCTGTGCAAGAGGGACAGGTTACACCTGAACTGGACTAATACCCTGACAGGGAGATTTGCTAGAGTTACCTGGGAGGGTTGAAACTAGTCTGGCGGAGGTTGGGACCCAAAGCAGTCAAGAAACAAGAGAGAAGGTTGAGGTTGGTACAGAAGTTAAAGAGAGCAAGTTGAATAGACAAGGCAGGCAATAACATGGCAGAGAGTGAGGGAAGACTGATGAATTAAGCTGCATTTATTTCAGTGCAAGAGGCCTGACTGATAATGCAGATGAACTCAGGGCATGGATGGGAACAGAGGACTGGGGATATTGTAACTATTACAGAAACATGACTGAGAGAGGGACAAGACTAGCAACTCAATGTTCCAGAATGTAGATGCTATAGGAAGGATAGAAGGGAGGCAAGAAAGGAGGGGGTGTAGTGTTTTTGATTCGGGTAAACATCACGATAGTATTTAGAGAGGATATTCCTGAGGGATTGTCCAGTGAAGCGAGATAATGGAACTGAGAAATAAGAAAGTGGTGATCTCTTTGATGGGATTTCACTATTCGACCCCAACAGTCAGCGAGACATTGAGAAGCAAATATGTAGGGAGATCACTGATAGCTGTGAGAACAATAGGGTTGTAACAGGAGATGGGATTTTAACTTTCTAAAATTGACTGGGACTGCCGGAGTATTAAGGGCTTGGATTAGGAGGAATTTGTTTACTGTGTTCAAGAAAACAGTGCTAACCACTGAGCCACCTTGCAACCCCACTTAACAAGGAAATCAGGAGGACAAAAAGGGGACATGAGATAATTTTGGCAGATAGGCTAATGGAGAATCAAGAAGCATTCTACAAGATTATTAAGGGCAAAAGAATAACTCAGAAGAGAATAGGGCGCCTTAAAGATCAACGAGGCCATCTTTGTGTGGAACTACAGGAGATGGGTGAGATCTTAAACAAATATTTCATGTCTGTAATTACCGTAGAGAAAGACATAGAAGCTTGGGAATTTGCAGAAATAAATAGAGATGTCTTGAAAAGAGTTCATATCATAGAAGAAGAGGTGCTGGAGGTCTTAGAACACATAAAGGCGGATAAATCTCTCTCCCTGATCAAGTCTGTCCCAGGACATTGTGGGAAGCTAGGGAACAAGGGGCGAGGCTCCAAGCAGAGATGCTTATCTCATTGACAACCAACCAGAAGACTGGGAGGTTTGCTAATATTGTGCCATTATTTAAGAAGCAAGAAATAGCCAGGGGATTACAGACTGGTGAGCCTATTTCAGTCGTAGGTGAGTTGTTGGAAGAGATTCTGAAGGACAGGATCTACATGCATTTGGAAAGATACAAATGGAATCAGGATAGTCAGCATTGCTTTGTGTGTCGGA
Organism: Ginglymostoma cirratum; assembly: GCA_024137785.1. NCBI lineage: Eukaryota > Metazoa > Chordata > Chondrichthyes > Orectolobiformes > Ginglymostomatidae > Ginglymostoma > Ginglymostoma cirratum. The sequence continues at coordinate 8,431,590 of JAHRHZ010000003.1, forward strand.
GATTGTATCTCATAAATCTGACCGAGTTTTTTGAAGACGTGATCAAGAAGATAGATGAAGGCAGACTGGTAGACATTGTCAATATGGATTTTTGCAAAGCCTTCGACAAGATTCTGCATGGTAGACTGGTTAGTAAGGTTAGATCACACCGGATCAGAGAGAGCTAGCCACTTGAATACAATATTGGTTTGACGGTAGGAGACAAAGGGTTGTGGTAGAGGGTTGTTGTTCAAACTGGAGGCCTTCGACCAGCGGTGTGCCACAAGGATTGGTGCTTAATCTGGAGTTATTAATCATTTATATCAATGATTTTGATGCAAATATAAGAGGTATGGTTAGTAAGTTTGCAGATGACACCAAAATTGGTGGTGTAGTGGCTAGCGAAGAAGATTAAGAGTATAATAGGATCTTGATCGACTCAGCCAGTGGGCCAAGGAATGGCTGATGAAGTTCAATTCAGATAAATGTGAGATATTGCATTTTGATAAGGACTTATGCCACAGTTTATGGAAGGACCCTGGGGAGTGATTTCAAATAGGGAAACCTGGAGTGCAAGTACATAGTTCGTCGAAAGTGGTGTCACAGGTAGACAAGATGGTGAAGAAGGTACTTGGCATGCTTGCCTTTGTTGATCAGAGCACCGAGAACAGGAGTTGGGATGTCATGTTATGGCTGTACAAAGCATTGATGAAGGCCACATTTGGAGTACTGCATACAATTCTGGCCACCCTGCTATTGGAAGAATTTTATTAAACTGGAAATGGTGCAAAAAATTGATAAAAATGTTAACAAGATTGGAAGATTTGACTTATTAGAAAAGCTGGAACGTTTTCCCCTGGAGCGTAAAAGGCTGAGGGGTGACATTATCGAGGTTTATAAAATCATGTGGGGCATAGACGAGGTGACTTGCCAAGGTCTTTTCCCCAGGGTAGGGGAGCCCAAAACAAAAGGGCATAGCTTTAAGATAGAGGGTAAGGATTTAAAAGAGACCTCAAGGGCAAGTTTTTCTCACAGAGGGTATTGTGAATCCTGAACGAGCTGCCAAAGGAAGAGGTAGAGGCAGGTACAATTGCGACATTTAGAAGATATTAGGACAAGTACATGGACAGGAAAGCTTTAGGACAATATGGACCAAATGCAGGCAAATAGGGCTAATTCAGTTTAGGAACCCTGGTCAGCATAGAGGTCGTGGGCCAAAGGGCTGATTTCTGTGCTGTATGACTCCATAACTTGACAGTGATGATTTGAGCCCAGATGACACCTTAATTTCAGTCCTTTTCCCTTTCAATTTAAGGGACATTAATGCCATGAATACAGGACGATAAATACATTCATGTTCACAACCACTGAAAGCAAGTCATAGAGTCATACAGCATGGAAACAGACCCTTCGGTCCAACTAGTCCATACCAAACATAATCCCAAACTAAACTAATCCCACCTGCCTGCTCTGGCCTATATCCCTCCAAACCTTTCCGATTCGTATATCCATTCAAATGTCTTTTAAACGTTGTAACTGTACCTGCATCCACCACTTCGTCAGGAAGTTCATTCCACATGCGAACCACTCTCTGTGTAAAAAATTTGTCTCATATCTTTTTTAAATCTCTCTCTTCTCACCTCAAAAATGTGCACCCTAGTCTTGAAATTCCCCAAGTTAGAAAAAAGACAACTACCATAAACTCTATCAACACCTCTCATTATTTTATAAACTTCTATCAGGTTACCTCTCAACTTCCTCCGCTCCAGTGAAACAAGTCCCAGCCTATCCAGCCTTTCCTAGTAACTCAAACCTTCCATACCCAGCAACATCCTGGTAAATCTCTTCCGAATCCTCCCCAGTTTGATAATATCCTTTCTTTAAACGGGTGACCAGAACTGGACACAGTATTCCAGAAGGGGCTTCAGCAATGCCTGATACAATCTCAACATAACATCCCAACTCCTATACTCAAAGCACTGAGCAATGAAGGCAAGCATGCCTTTTTAACCATCCTGTCTATATGGATGCAAAATTTAAAGAATTCTGTACCTGCACCCCTAGGTCCCTACAACACTACCCAAGGCCCTACCATTAATTGTATAAGCTCTACCCCTGTTTGTTGTACTGTTTCCTCCCACAGTCCGACGATGTGCAGGTTAGGTAGATTGGCCATGCTAAATTGCCCATAGTGTCTAGGGTAGGGGGTGGGTTTGGGTGAGATGCTGTTCAGATGGTCAGTGTGCACTCGATGGGGCAAATGGCCTGTTTCCACACTGTAGGGATTCTATGATCTATGAAAATACAATGACTTGCATTTATCCAGATTGAACTCCATCTGCCATTTTTCAGCCCATTGACACATTTGATCAGCATTCCTTTGTAATCTTAGAAAACCTTCTTCATTGTTTACAATGCCACAAGTTTTGGTGTCATCCGCAAACTCACTAACCACGCCTTCTCTATTCTCATCCAAATCATTTATATAAATGACAAACAGAAGAGGACCCAGAACCAAGCCCTGTGGTACCCCGCTGGTCACAGGCCTCCAGTCTGTAAAGGAACCCTCCACCATTACTCTCTGTCTCCTGCGAGTAAGCCAATTATGTTTCCAATTGGTAAGATCACCCTGAATCCCATGTCATCTAACTTTACTAATTAGTCTACCATGCAGAACCTTGCCAAAGGCTTTACTAAAATCCAAATAAATAATGTCTCTTGCTCTGCCATCATCAACCTTTTTGGTCACTTCCTCAAAAAACTCGACCAAGTTTATGAGACACAATATTCTTTGCATAAAACCATGCTGACTATCTCTAATCAATTTTTGCCTCTCTAAAGATCCATAAATCCTTTCTTTTATAATCACATCCAACAATTTACTCACAACCAAAGTCAGACTCACAGGTCTATAGTTCCCCGGTTTCTCCTTACAACATGTCTTAAACTCCCGGAAAGATACATCCTTCACAGGTACGTGTGATATTATAGTTGAATTTAAATCACCCATGGCCCCACTTGCGCCCTGGTAGGTCTCATAGTCAGAATTTCTATAGCGAATTTATCATCTTTCTTTATTGCAAACAGACAGGATAAAATCCAGTAGCCTGTTGCCTGAGTGGATAAAATCATTCAAGCACAGGAAAAAAGCAGTCCAGGTTTATGCTGAGATTTGGGCTTCACTGGGCGAACATCGCAGTTTCTGCTGTACAAAACCCACCCTCCCCACCACTCACACAGTCCGAGGAATTCAGCAATGATCCAAACTCCTTCCAGTTTTCTGAATATAACATTATGACCAGTCCCTGGGCAATGCTCCCCAATTTATTATAGTTCCGAATGGGACACCACCAATAGTCAAGCTCCTGGCAATGATTGCATGGCTTGTTATCACACATCCTAAGACTTTTGTAACATCTCAACACCACAGTCTGAGAAGATTATACATTGATAGCAAAGTTGAGGCCCTGTCAACCCTTTGCCCAATGCTTTAATATCTAAACACTACCTCACATCCCCCTAAATGCCAGCATAGATCTTTAAATTCCCAACATTAAGTACAGTTTATTTTCCTTACCGTCTCTCTGGACACCCTGCACTTGTAAAGCATATGCATCAGTGCTTAAGAGGCAATAATTAAGGGTAGTGATTTATAACTTCCAAGAAAAGATGGACAAAATCCCATCACTTCAACTCCAAACCACAAACATAACATTTAGTCTTCAAAGATTGGAACTGGTGTGTCCTCAATTTCCTTGGAGATGGACAGGTGTGATTTCTTTTTGTTAACTTTCCTTTGATGTAGCCTGTGCATCAGAAGTGATCAACTGGTCCTTGGAGATCATTGCCCTTAAATAACAATACTATTTTCATCTCCAAGAATACCGACATTTCTCTCATTTCTGGAGGAAAGCAACCCCTAATAAGGCAGAGAGTCAACACATGTAGTAGCTGCTTAACTCTTGGCTCCTCTCTCATTATGTGAGATTATCCTGATCCTGACTGACCCAAGCGGCTCAATGACCATGTCCAAGCCGTGGGCTGCTCATGGAGACTGCTGACAACCATGAAAAGGCTCTTGGCTTTGTATCTGTATTCGACAACAAGACAAAACAAAAGTAAGATGAGTCTCATTGGGATGGCAAGAACTGCAGATGTTGAAGTCAGAGATAACATAGTGTGGAGCTGGAGGAACACAGCAGGCCAGGCAGCATCAGAGGAGCAAGAAAGTTGATGTTTTGCGTCAGGACCCTTCTTAAAAAGAGCAAAGTGCTTGCAGATACATCCCAGTCCTGTTCATAAGTGGAGTATGAGTCCCTGAGCACACTGTTCATGCAGCAGCATTAGAATGATAGTCACTGGTGCAACCAAGGTGCAGCTATGAAGTGCAGAAGTGTCCTGTAAGTAGATTGGAGGTGTGCCATAAGGATTTTTAGAGACTAGTACATATTGGATGCCAATGTGTGTGGATGTGGGGTGCATGTGGCTGGTCCCTGTGGAGGATGCCCTGAGATGTTGGTGCTGATTGTCCAACATGGAGGTCTTTTGGTGCAAATGGCGAGTGTAAGTCGCTAAATACCCACTCCCTTTTCCATGTTGAAACTTCTTTATGCCTAGCTTGTTGGCAAGTTTGGTAAGATTAGAAGTTGAATATTAATGAGGTGAGTTGAAGCATTAATATGGCTTTTTACAAGCTGCAATCTTTCGTCATTGCTAACTTGCTCCTGCCTTGTGAGAAACGGGCCATGTTGCTGAGCAAAATTCAATACTCACTTCACACTAAAGCCTTGATTTCTCTGCTTTGCCCTTTTTATTCAGTAATCCCAGAGGTAAAAGTTGGACACCTGTTGACAGGATTGGAGTCTGTCGTAACTTATTTTCCAGTATCTACTACAAAATAATAACACAATAATAATAATAGATTAAAGGCACAGGCTTTATGCAACAATGTTCAAATTGTTGGTGGGTATGGTTTCAATACTTTTCTTGACACATTTTGAAATTTTTTTGGGTACACCACATTGTTTTGTGGCTGGAGGGAAAAGTCTTCCAAATAAACTAACAAAGTTTTTTTTCTGTAGCACTGTACTGACTGTGCATTTGGGGTAATAATTCTTTTATTGTGAAGAATCAGACCTTGCCTCAAAGTCCTGAGGGTATCAATAATTCCCATGTCTAGTTATCTGAGTCAGTTGGGCTTAAAGTCAGACCAAGGCATTGATGAACATACCACCTCGGTTTATTGGTAAACTTTTACAAGTCTAAAGCACTGAGCAGACCCACAAGAATGTTAAAGCTTGGAGCAAGTCGGCAAGGACAGCGCAGAAAATGGTGTTAACATTTCAGTTATAGATACTTTGCTGAGAATATTTTGAAATTTCCATCCATTCTCAATTTATGGTTCAAAGTTCCAGTACTTAGGATTCCTTCCGTTAATTTTGCTTTTTGTAATACAAGGTTACCAGGCCTTCAAAACGGTGGACGTCAGTCTCAGACCTGACAATGCATACTGTGGATCCCATTTCTTCAGGTCCTGTTCTATGTTGGGGCAAGTCTCAATGGAAGGCATGAGAAGATATTACAGCTTCTACATTTCGATTGTGCAGCATCAGAAGTGATCCTCTATGGACAGCAATAATTATCTAGTCTGCAAAAGGCCTCTGGTTAATGTGTAATTACATGTTCAACACTATGGCCTGTAGGCTGGGAGAAATTGAAACCAACTAATCTTCAGTGTTGAATCACTCACACTTAGCACAGCCAGCATGGGGCAACACTCATGTATCGTGAAGGTTGTAAGTGCTTATATGTTGTTTTCTTTACTCTCCTCAATATCTTACTTTACTGTTTACTTTGCTGCATTCAAGGGGGAATGTCTGAATTCTTTTATGTTTTCCCCACGCTTCACAACACTTAGCTTTGAGCAAATGTCTTCAGTGTACCATCAGCCAACAGTGAAATTTGACAGCACCTTCCCTTGATGGTAAAAAAAAAGTCTCTGGTTCAGGGTAAGAAGATAGGTCTTAGTTTCAAAAATAACTAGGGTTAGAATAAGACTCAGTGTGTTTCACATCAGAAAGATGACCTGCACGCATATTTGTGAAGGATAGAATGTTTCACAATTCCCACTGGGAACAAAGTAGTTGCCAACAGTCGGCAAGATTCTAGTTTGACCCTTTACTGATGATCACCATGAAAGTCTGTTTTCAACCAAAACGGGGGTCACATCATCCACATTAAACAGCAACAGAATCCTCTGAACAGAGGCCACTAAGCAAACAGATGTATAAAACTAAGGTGGTTCAAGAAGGGCGTGATTTGCTGATCTGCCTGAGCATTGCACAGAACATCAGGTGTATTCCACTGATTTAGATTGTGATCTGAAAAGTGTGTAACTTCAAAGAAAGGCTGTTTTTGCTTGCCTGTCTAGCTTTAGATTTTCAGACTGCCACGCAGTTGCTCTCTCAGCATCTGACTATACTTCCTTCTCTGAAATTACCCTTCATTATCTTTGCTCAGTTGGCAGCATTCTTAATTTAAAGCTTGATTTGAGTCAAATATTTTACTGCATTACTGAAAGAATACTTCTTCTGAATCAGATATGAACTTAATTTCATGACGCTGCCATCCCAAACTGCCCTTGAGAAAGGGGTGATGAGCTGCCTTTTTAATCTGAAGTTCATGTGGTGCAAGTCCACATATAGTGCTATTAGGAAGGGAGTTGCAAGATTTAGGTCCAATGACGGTGAAGGAGCTCTGACGTACTTCCAAATCAGACTGGGCATGGCTTGGAAACAAACTTGCAGATGATACTGTTCAAAAACATCTATTTCCTTTCTCTGTCTCATGCAAGGTGTTTGGAAGGTACTGTTAATGGAGCCTCAATGAATTGCTGCAATGCATCTTGATGATGGTATACACTGCTACCGGTGTGCATCAGTGGTGGAGGGAGTAAATGTCTATTTGCTGGATGGGGTGCACATCCGTTCTGTTCTGCATTATGTTGAGGTTTTTGACTGCTCTAGGAGCCGCAATTATGCAGTCAAGTGCAGATTGTTGCATCACACTCCTGATTTGTGCCTTGTAGATGGTGAACAGGTTTTGGGGAGTCAGGAGCTGATATGTTCACTGTAGAAATCCACTGCAGCAATCCTTGCCTCTGACCTGCTCCTGTAGGCACAGTACTTATATTTCTGGTTCAGACTGGTTTCTGCTCAAAAGTACCTGGGTCCCAGGTATGGATGGACTGTCTTATGAGAAGTGTTTGAGGAGATTGGCCCACATTCTTTATAATATAGAAGAATGAAAGGTGACCTTATTGAAACATAGAGCATTCTAAGAAGAATTTTACAGGGTTGATGCGGAAAGATTGCTCAATCTTGTCGGATGGTCTAGGAACGGAGGGCCTTATGTCAGAATAAGATGCCGCCTATTTAAGACAGAGGAGGGATTTCTTCTCTCAGAGGATAGAGAATCTGCAGAATTGTTCACTGCAGAGAGATGGATTACTGATTGTGTTCAAGGTTGAGATACACAGATTTTTAATCATGAAGGGAATCAAGGTTTTGGGGAAAAGCCAAGTTGAGGATTTGCGGTTCAGCCATGGTTTCGTTGATTGGCAGAGTAGTCTCAACAGGCTGAATGGCCTATTCTATTGCTTTGTCTAATATTCTTAATTCAACGCTTCTTGAAGGTCATAAAAAGATTATTTAAAATGGAGCCCTTCCCTCGTGAATATCATGAATAAAAATGTATTTTTTGGTTTGGAAAGAGTTAAATTAGCAAGCTTTCTTAAGAATAAAGAAAAGGTGAGTTTATTCTCCACTAAACACAGGAAAACAAAATGTAATACATGCTAGAAATATGCATTGAATAATAGCTCACAGTTAAAAAGACATACAAATTGTTCTCTGGCTTCTGTGAACAGGAGACAGTGGAACATTGTGGCAATAAAACTGGATGAACCAGTGACATTGACAGTGGTGGTGAAGCAGTTGATTTTAAGATTCTTGATTGCCGCTGTCCTGTTTCCTTCTCGACGGTGACTTCACTGGCTAGCCTAGCTTCCAGCTCTCAACCAGAAAGAGTCTTACAGTGCAGAGATGTCAAATGTCTGTCCTCAAGTTGTGACCTTTACAACACACTAGTCCACACCAGCAAATCAGCTCACAAAAACATCCAGCCCAAAGGATACAGTCAGTTTTTAATACTTTTTTTTGTACTCTGAGAAGGTAAAATACAAACTTGTCATTTGTCTTTGTCATTTCCACATTTCAACTGATTTCAACGGCACACAGCCACAGAAGATGGCCTTCCTGCAGGTAGGAGTAATTTTGCCTTGCATCTCTTCCTTTTAAAAGTTCTATTTTACGTTTCCCTGACAACCCCTGGTGTGACATTCCATCGGTTCACACAGGGACTTTCAGCAGCTAATCACTTCATTCTCAGGATTTACATTTGTTCAAATTACATGCCATGTTTAAAACTTCAACATGTCTGTAAGCAATTCAGGGTTATGATGCATTGTCAAGACACCCGTAAGCAGTGTATAGATTTTGGGAGGGAAAATCAGCAGCCCAATTACTTACTGCAGAATTCCTTGCCTTTGGGGAACTGTGGTCCCATGTAATTACACTTTATATACTTCAAATGAAGCATGAATACTCAATGTCCCCAAGAGAAGGACAGTGCACTTTTGCAATGTCCTGGCTGAAAATGGTTTCTCACCAAAAACATTAAAAATAGACTGACAAACTGTTTACCTCTGCTCTTTGTCGGACATCACAACGCACAAAATGGATACATCAGCCCACATGACAAGGTCAACAAGTGTCAAAGGAATGCATTGTCTGCAAAGCGCCCTTTTTGGCATGCTGGACTTGTACTACCAATAAATATCTGCACACCTCTGCTCATTCACTCGACATTAAAAGAACAAAGTCAGAAAAAGCCAAGATTCCATTTTCTGGTCACTGTTGACTGTCACCTGATGGAACGCTGATTCTTTGTGATTCCTTTTACAGTTGAATAGCAAATCAGAATTCACAATCCAGATTTCATAAATGTCACATGGATAAAATGCAAAAGGCTGCCATTGTGAGAAGAATTGATTCCCTGCAATAGTCAGTGTCTTTGGGAAATGATAAAGCAGAAAACTAAAAGAAAATACAAACATGAAGGAAAAAAGCTTCAAAGAATGATCGTTCATAAACAACCCAAAGGCATTCAGTGTATATTAGTTCCAAGACACGGTACCTGGGCATTGAATCACGACATTTCCTGATCTGTGGGATTAGCAGTTTTAATAAGATTTATTGATTTTGCTAAATTCATTCAATTTTAAAGCTCAAAACTGCTATTTTTTTTCCAGGCAATCCCCATGAGTATATCACAGCTGCAAAATAGAGGTCTGATTTTAACCTTGCTCCATGTTCACATTCCATTTGGTTGACAATAATTTTATTCAGGAGGAAGGCCTTGTCATTTCCAGTTGGGGCCTGAACTAGCTGAGGTAGTACAAGTAGGCCGAAGGCTTCTGCACTTACAAACTGCAACACTTTAACTTGTAGCAAAAGCATCATTTTTTTCCCCTTGACCAGGATACTGAAAGGACCTGATCAGAGCAACAGCTCGGTAATAAATCACTTGAGTCCAGGTGACAATTTATGGCACAAATTTAGTGTTCAATAAAAGAACAGACGCTACCTTTCAACACTCAGCTGACCTGGGCTAATTGACCCCAGCATGGTCTTGTCATTAATCATCTTGGCACAGGGCAAGCTTCAGGCTTACATCATCAACTTACAAAGTAAATAAAATACAAGAGAAAACTGAACAAGCCATTCCTATGTATTTTACAGATATGGCAATTTCTTTTTGTGCATTATTCAAATAATAATTCAAAGCAGTTTCATTTTAAACATAAGGAACAATGTCAGTGATTTTGGCTTCGAAAAATAGCATGGGAATCAAGTGTCACAGAGATCTTTAGCACAGAAAAAGGCTATTCTGCCCATCGAGTCTGCACCAGTCAAAAACAACTACTTCATGATTCTAATCCCATTTTCCAGCACTTGGCCCATAGCCTTGTATACCTTGGCATTTAAATTCATCAGCTGCTTCATGATTCTTTATTCACTGGAGACATTATTTTAAAAGTGTCAATGTTTCCACTGAATTACCAGAATTTCAGAGAAACGCTGGAATATTTCTGGCTGGTGTGCAGGTAGGCATCCCATCTCATCCACAATCAAGGTTCATGAAAATCGCGTGTTTTTTATTTGAATAAAATGCCAGAATAGGTTCAATACTTGTGCTACTACATTCTGGAAAATTGAAAGTTATCCATTTGAGGCATCCAGCATTTTCATCGAACAATCATAAGTAAGATGCCACAAGATTGCAATGCCGAGTAAAACTCCTTGCCTCACTAAGCTCAGTACCCACACCATCTCTCATACGAACAGAAGAAAGTACTGAGGAACGGAAGGAGACCATTCATCTCTTTAGCCTTTTCCAACTTTGGATTATGTCACAAATAATCTATAGCTCAACTCCATCTGCCTATGTTACTTCCGGAAACTTTAAAATACGTGACAAACAAAATTTTGAAATTTTCAATTGATGCACTGCTTGAAGCATGCAATACCATGCAATAGAGTTGAGAGAAGAAGGTTACAGCTCATGGAATAAAAGGGACAAAAGCAATGTGGATATAAAATTGGCTGAGGAAAATGAAACAGAAAGTAATGATCAACAGGTTTTTTTTCAGGCTTGAGGGAGGTTTATAATGGAGTTGCCCAGAGATCCTTGCTTTTTCCATACATTGGTACATATAAATGATCTAGATCTTGGCATGAAGGGGACCAGTTCAAAGCTTGAGAATGCTACTAAACTTGGGAGCATTGTAATGTGTGAGAAGGGCACTGTAGAAATTCAAAGGGACACTGAAATTTGACAGAGTAAGTGGCAGATTAAGGTTGACTTGTTAGGTGACACATTTTGTACAGAAGACTTGGAGAGAAAGTATATATTCAGGATACTATTCTCTTAAATGTGCAGAAGCCAACAGACATGGGTAAAGGTGTGCATAGCCATTCAAGACAGCAGGATAGCAGGAGATGGCACTCACTAAAGCATAGAGATGGTGGAAAGCTTCAACTATTTTTGCTTTCAAGCATTCCTAGGACTAGTACATGCATGACTCAATGTAAATATTATTTACATAATACCAAAACTTTCTCTCAACCCAATCAATCCAGTGCCCCAAAATGAATGATTATGGCAACTTTACTGTTTCCACTTCTAGGTATCTGGTGGGGGTCTCTAGATATTTGTTGCCCATGGCTAATTACCCCAGTGTGACATGCTATGCTTTTTCAAAGGACACTTCAGGGTCACCACATTACTGTGAGACCAGAGTCACATGTAAGCCAGAGAAGATAAGCAGGCTACATTGAACTTCCCGATAGTGCATGAGTAAACTAGATGGGTTTTTATGGCACTCATATTTCCTGGCACTAAGACAGAGATAGGCCTTATATTCCAGAATTACTGTTAATTTAATCTAAATTCCACCAGCAAAAATGGTGAAATTTGAACCAGTATCCTCAAAGCAATAGGGCCTCTGGATTACTCATCCACTGACATTACCACTGCTACACCCTTGACTAATTGGAAGTAATACAGCACTGTGAACTGCCACCCATGACAAGTGGAGTTATCTTACCAATGGAAAAGTCCTTTTCCTAAAACACAACACAAGTGCTACTAAATAATCCTTGGGGAGAAGAGGGGAGGGAATAAACATCATAACTATCACTGGACAAAAAGTACAAGGAAGACTTAATAGGTTTAAAGGCCAATAAGGCATGCATCTGATGGGTTGCATGCTCATATTTGAAAGGAATTAACGGTTGAAATAGCGGATGTACTGGTAGTAATTTTCCAAGAATGCTTGTACTACAGCAAAGTCCCAGAAAATTTGAAAACTGCTAATGTAATACCTTTATTTTGAAAGGGAAGGAGACAAACAAACAGTTAACTATAGACCAGAGATAAAAGGTACTGCAGATGCTGGAGAATCCGAGATAACAAGCATGGGGCTGGATGAACACAGCAGGTCAAGCAGCATCACAGGAGCAGGAAAGCTTGACGTTTCGGGCCTAAACCCTTCATCAGAAATGGGGGAGGGGAAGAGGGTTCTGAAATAAATAGGGAGAGAGGGGGAGG
>JAHRHZ010000003.1:8444199-8503228 GCA_024137785.1 Ginglymostoma cirratum
AATACATAATATGATCAGGCAAAGAGAGCAAGAAAGAGAAATTGTGCCTGGCTCATCTATGATAGTTCTGTGAAAAGGTAACAAGCAAGATAAAGGGGAAATTGTATATTAATCAATTTTAATTTCCTGAAGGTGTTTGATAAGGTACCACACTTTCGGCTTCTTGATTCGAGCCCATGATATTGGAGATAGTATACTAGCATGTATCACAGTATGGAAGGATGTTCTAACGAAAAAATGTTGTGTTGGCAGGAGAATGGCCCTTCTTGAAACATGTAAGACACTTACAGGGCTTTTCTCTATTCATTCATGGGATATGGACGTCATTGGCTAATCAAGCATTTTCACCCATCCCTAATTGCCAGAGGGCAGTTAAGGGTCAACCACTTTGCGGTGAGTCTGCAGTCACGTGCAGGCCACAGCAGACACCACTGATCCACATGGGTTTTCTCTGACACTCAATAACAGTTTCACGGTCATTGTTAGACTCTTAATTCTAGGCTCAATTGAATTCCACATCTCCTATGGTGGGATTCCTGGGTCCTTGGAACATTACCTGTGTCTCTGGATTAATAGTCAAATGATACCACGAAGGCATCACCTTCCCTGTAATAACAGGTTGGATGCAGAGACGTTGTTTAACTTGTGGGACTGTCTTTGACTAAAAGGTGTAATCTCAAAGTGAGAGGACGCCCGTTTAAAAGAGAGATGGAGAGTTTTTCTTCTGAGTAGGTAATGCAGCTGTAGAATTCTTTACCACCAAGAGTTGTCGAGGCTGGGTCATTAAAACTATTCAAGGCTGGGACAGACAGATTTCTCAAGGGAAATAGGCATAGGGCAGGCAAGTGGAGCTGAGAATTTTCAAATAAGCCATGACCTCAGTTAAGGGCCGAACAGACTCAATGGGCCGAATAGCTTCCTTATGCACCCACATCTTACGGTCATGGCCAGCTAAGTTCAGTTTCATGATTCTGCTGATTCAGCACTTTTCTCACAATTACAAGCTACAGTCTTCACCGTTTAAAGTTCCAGGGGGAGTCCTCTTAGCCTGGGTCCAAGGTTACATTGTTGGCAAAAGAGAAAATTGCTGCTAATTTGGGAACATGAGACACAAAATGCAGTCTCCATTCCCTCAACCCGAAAAGATATTTCCTGTCTGCTGATTGTTTTGCTGTGTCGAAATCCCATGTTATTCACCTTGCAAAAATCCTAAGCACACACAGATTTCTAAAAAAGAAATTAGGCCTAAGAACAGAAGTCATGGTCCTTTTTCTGCTTGTCTTCTAATTCATCAGTGCAAGTCTCTGGAGGAATACAATTCAGCATTGCTATCTGTATTCCTCAACCTAAAAGGGCAAAGGCTCCTCTGATGGTCAGCGTGTGTCAGTGGGTGTGGTGATGAGTTATCACTACACTACTCGATATTGATCTATAAGTGAATAAACAAATCTTAACTGGCACGGTAGTCCAGCTGTTACAGTTAAGCTTAACCTGGCTTCAGAACTGGGAAATCAGCTGGAGTGCTTTATCACATGAGAGTGTGTGGGTCTTTGGACTGCCAGTCAAAGTGTAAACTGAAAGGGGAAACAGGGGAAAAAACTGCGAGAGAAAAAGAGAGCAATATTTGCTTTCAAAGCCACAAAGTGGTGCTTGTATTTGACCGGAATTGCTCTCCTTTCTACTTCCAACCCTGTAGCTTCTTTTATCTTCAGTGATCCTGAGGTTAATTTAAGACTAAAATTTCCTAATGACTCCATCTGCTTCTCTTTTATCTTGTTCCTTCATCCTGGCTGTTACTGCTATATTCAGACTTGTGGAATAAAATCAGCCATGATTTTACTCAAGAACAGAAACAGAAGTTGATGAGAAAGCTCAGCAGGTCTGCTAGCATCTGTGAAGAAAAAATCGGAGTTAATGTTTCAGGTCCAGTGACCCTTCCTCAGAACCTTCCTCAGAGGAAGGGTCACCAGACCTGAAACATTAACTCCGATTTTTTCTTCACAGATGCTGCCAGACCTGCTGAGTTTTTCCAGCAACTTCTGTTTTTGTTCCTTCTCATCTCTGTCTTACATGGGTGACCAACCCATCTGAAATTATGTCCTCTGGTCCTAGATTCTCCTACAAAGGCAAACAACCTTTTCACAGTTCCCCTGTTACGCCCTAAGCATCTTGTATGTTTCAATAAGCTAACATCTCACTCTATTGAACTCCAATCTCTCCATGCCTGGGACTAATTTTTGTCAGTCTTCTCTGCATTGCCTTGGACACCAATATATTTTTCCTTAGATAAGGAGACCAAAACTGTTCACACTATCCTAGGTATGGTCTACATCTTGCCTTGTCTAGTTTTAGCAAGACCTCCTCATGTTTATACTTTATTCCCTTGGAAATAAAGATCAACATTCCATTTGCCTGTCCTATTACCTGATGAAACTGGATGCTAACTTTCTGTAATTTTTGCATGAGACTCCCAAATCCCTGTGCTGCAGATTTCTGCAGTCTTTTTCCCTTTAACTAATGTTCGGTTCCTCTATTGTTTCTGTCAAACCTTTACCCCAACATTATATTCTAAATGCCAAGATTTTGCCGACTTACTTAATCTGTCTGTATCACTCTGTATATTCTGTTATTCTTACAACTTGTTTTGCAATTACATTTGTATTATCCACAAACTTGGCAAGAGAACATTTACTTCCCTCCTCCAAATCATGAGTCTACATTGGAAATAATGGCGACCACAGCACTAATTCCTGTGGCACTCCACCAGTTGCAGGTTGCCAATCTGAAAATGCCTTCAACCCCAAATCTATACCTTCTGTTAGTTTGCCAACCCTCTAGCCATGCTGATATACTACCGTGGGCTCTAACCTTATGATGTGGTGAACCTTATTGAAACCTTTTGAAAACACAAATATATTACATTCACTGGTGACACTTTATCTATCCTGCTCACTACCTCTTCAAAAGAATTCTAATAAATTTATTAAGAATGATTTCCTCTTCAGGAAGTTTCGTGACTCCACTTGACTACATTGTACATTTCTGTCACACACCCTATAATAGATTATCTTTCCATAACAGACGTCAAGCTAACTGGTCTACAGTTACTTGGTTTTTGTCCTCTTCCCTTTTTGAATAAAAGTGTTAACTTTCATAGTTTTCCAAATGTCAGGACCTTTCATGAAGGCAGTGTTTGCTGACACCAGCAACAGCTACCTACTATGCATGCATTCATTACGAATGCATGGTTCCAAGCACTGACATTATCATGTACACCTTACGTATGACATCACGCACAACTGTATTACTGCTTATGCATAGGGAAGTGCGTGCATAAGCGTGAACTAGGCTTCAGTGGTGGAGAGAGAGATGCCATATTACAGGATGGGGGGGGCAACCCCCGAGTGAGAAGGGAAGAGGGTCCAGGCAAATGCAGCCTTACCAGAAGGCAAGGATTGTTGGAAGATTAGTCCGAGTGCATCCACGACCTCCACAGCTACTTCTTTCAACATCACAGGATGTAATCCATTAAGTCAATGACACTTTGAACCCCATTAGTTTTTCAAGTAATTTTTAACAAGTTATAATTGTTGTATTTACTTCCCATTTCCTCTTTTGCCCCTTATTTTATGTTTTTGTAATGTTATTTGCGCCTTACTGTGTGAAGACAGTTGCAAATATGTCCTGGTTTCCTATCATTACTTACAACATTATTTTCTCAGTGTGATACACTCAATCTATCCTCTCTCTTCCCTTTTATATAAATGAAAGAAACTCTTGCTGTCCATGTTGATGTTACTTGCACATTTACCCTCGAATTCATTCGCACCCCCACCTTACTTATTTTCTAGGTCATCTTTTGTTGGGTTTTAAAACTTACCCAATCATTTGGCTTCCACAGCTCTTTCTCGCACTGAATGTTTAATCTTTTAGTTTTTAAATATTTCTCTCCATTTCCCCGAGATATTTTTGTATGGTTAATTTGTTCCACTGATTTCATTTTTCTTCTCTTTTGTGTTATCCCTTTGTCTCATTGTACTGCTTTTCCCTTCTCTATCAAACTTGTTTTTTGTTTCTCCATGCCTATTACAATCTTTACAGGTCTGGTTAAGCCTTCCCTCTGTTTTCTATTCTACTTCTTCCAGTGTCTCTTTCCTTTTTCATGCCTCATTTTATTCCCCGAAAGCCTAATGCACACAGAGCAGAGATTCCTGCTGGTATAGCCATATGGCAATTTGGTGGACTGCTGGCTTCAGTGTACCCCAGATAGATGCAGCTGACAAGCACCCGGGTAACAGAATAATTGATAAATGCCTGTGCTCACAGCTTCCCGCTCTGATCCAAATCAGTGAGCAAAACACTGAAACAAACAACCAGAACGCATCTTGTCGTGTAGCATTATAGTAGCCAAGCTTATTCTTGAATCATTTGGTCAGTGTTGCTGAATTCAGCCACCTTGATTTTCTGTTAAATCTGAGCTATTAGACAATAATTTCCAAGTTTCTGACATGCTTTATGTTTCATTCTGTTATCATTATTATATGGGTTAGTACTTCTTTTATCATCTCACCTTAAACATCCTTCTCCAGGCCCTCAAGGCCATGGAATCCCTTACCTTGGCTCAACCATCTTTTCCTTCTCCAAACGACATTAGCACTTTTAAATATAATATCATCTTTGGTGCAAAATAGAAAGAGTCACAGAAGACCTGTAAAGTAAGGTTCAGGATGAATATCCTGCTTCATCATTACTTTTTATATATTAGCAAAGGCTTTTATAAAACAAAATTTGACTGCTCTGTTATCTCTTCACTATTTGTCACACTTTCCATTTTGGAATACCAGGAGCTGGGAAATCCTACAACACACTGCAGAATGGCCCTCACCATTTTATTCACTGACAGAGTTTAGATCAAACACTTCATTCAGAGTAAAGAATATTAGAGATCCAAGAAGTGGCTTGATGAGGATCCACTTTGGGTAACTGTCATCATTTGCCTCATGTGATGAAGATGAATAAAGCAGATGAAGTCATGTGAAAAATCAATTCATATACAAAATTTCACACAACAATGTTCATTGAGACAGCTACTAACCATTCAAAACACAGTCAGCAAATACGAAATGTGGATTATAACACAGATCAGAGAAAATTAAAAACAGTGAGCAAACACATCTCCAATATTCAGAAACCTTAAAAGACTTTTCATTCTTCAGAGAGAAAAGTACTTTCCACATACAGGGAATGACAGTGAAAACCTTGAAATTAGAACTTTAATCTCTTTTGTAATGTATAAAAGACAGCAATAAATGTATGGAAGCTCCCACAGCCTGGATTTAAGTGTTTAAGTTCCTGGTGAAGGATTTGAAACCAGAGTCTTCTGATTCAGTGACAAGTGTACAAATTGCTTAGCCTGAGCATTCATCAATTAAAAAATAGCATGAAAAATTAACAAGGGTTGTTGCTTCTGCTCACACTTCAATGACATGAACTTCAAAGTATGCATTTGAATCTCAGGTGATCAGAAGAAGGTTCAGGCAGTCTGCTCATTCTCAACATCCAGATTTACCTTTTGTCAATGGAAACTTCAGGGAGGTACTTGTGAGTAGCCGAAATTTTTAGAATACCTCCTCAGAAAGAGTGAAGGACAGGTCTGGTGACAAGTAGAGAAAAAGATGGGCAAATAAAAATAGACAGAAAGGGTAAAAAGGATGTCTTTCTCTTCAATTTACAGCAGGATTCAGTGACAACCTGTGTTGAAGGGAGACTGATTATAGCTGGTTGACAATAAGAAATGCATTTATTTATTATTGGTGCTGACAGCAATAGACTGAAATGGTAGACATCTCACCAAACAACAAACATCTGTTTTCCAATAACATGCAAAAATCCCAGGATGTAGGGCACACCTTGCTACCATTCAAAAGCCTACTTTCTGTCCCACCAGAAATGGCAATTACCTTGGCCCTTTGAGAAGTGGAAATCTCAAGTTTGCTCATCTTCCAGCTTTAACACTGATTCCCCAGCTCTGCCTTTTCTACAACTTGCATTGTTTGATTTATATCTTCTGACATGTCATGATTAGAACACTTTGGCATCCACAGAATGACAATAAGGAGTGTTGTGAAGAAAGAGCAAGAGGACAGGAGATGATAAACATGAATTAGAAAGGTAGTCAGAGTCTGACAACATAAATCTCAGCTCAATGCTTGTTGATGCCAGGTTTTTGTGTGTACAAATATTTTTGTTTTGTGCTGTGCGTGAATTTATTTTTGTCAGTGCAATGATTTTTTTTTATTGAGAATATGAAGTTGACAAATTACTTATGGTGGTAACAGCAAATCAATATTTCACATGTCTAAGTGAGACTCATTTTGCCAATCCATTGCATTTATTTGAAGGGCGGCGCAAGAACAGAGTTAAATGTAGCACAACATTCTTCATCTATTTATCTGGTGTCTTGAAACAATTCTTTCTTACTTAATGTTCCAGATTTCAAAACAAATGTTGGAAAAGCACTGCAGATTGATCTGTATCTAAAAATAAATTGCACAAAAAAAACACTGAGTTTGAACGTTTCTCAGACCCCAGAGGAAAAACAGAAAATGTTGGAAATGCTCACAAGTATGAAATTCTTCTGAAATGTGGTCAGTGCTGTAATGTAGCACACAGAGAATAACTCCATTACTTCTCATTAAATACTGTCATAAAATCTTTCACATCAACCTAAATGCACAGTGAGGACTCTGGCACCTTTAACAGTGCAGTCCTCACACTGTATCATAATGGAGTTAAGTGATAATTTTGGTGCTTACATTCCCAAGCTTTGTTTTGAAGATTCAATCCATCCTTGGCTCTTCTGAAGTTATTTAAAATGGTTATTTGAACTTGTTAAACTACCTATGTCCCAATTCAGACTCCCTAAACCTGCACCTCAGGCACCACTCCTTACTGAAGAGACAATGCAACACCCAGGTTCATTCCAGTCAGCATAACACGTTTTTCTGTTTTAGATTTGTATTGGAGTTGGCTGCAAATGGTTTCAGTACATGCAATCAGCAGTGGTTGCAATGAAATTCCTGGTAGTTTCACATCAAAACTTAAAATGTTTTTGCAATGGGGATAACGCTCCCAGACCCAGCTACAAACAAATTTTGCTTGTTCATCCCTTTAATCATCCTTCAGTAATGCTTCAATTCGTCACTGCTCTAAAATATGCTGTTGCGTAATTTGGGTTTCTCGGCTGTAAGGCAAGGAACAAAGCACTGGGTTTGCATCCAGTTTAATTGAAAGAAGTACATCTCCTGCTTCATTTTGAGACTAACTTAGTCAACACAAAGTTATGAGGCTTGTTTCTGATGAGATTCTAGTGAGATTTTTTTCATATTTGACTTGAGAAAAACTTCCAAACACATCTCGGTATCATCACTAAATCTGCCTATTTTAATCTCCATAGCAATGGCCAAAGCGATCCTTCATATACTGCTGAAACACTTGGATTCCTTTGTCAGCTTGAATCTTGATTATTCCAACAGACTCCTGACGAACCTCCTGTCTTTGACCTTGCATAAACCAAACTGAATTTTAAAACTTTGACACCCATGACCAAACAAACACCAACTCCATAAATTCAGCAAACATCTCTGTACTTCCAATTAAGCAACTCGTCTATTCAAACCTCTCACAGCATCAATGTTCAACTATATCTCTGTGACTTCCTCTAGCCCACAATACACATATCAACAACTCATGGGCACCCCTAATTTAAAGACATTACTATTAGTTGCCGTGCCTTCAGCAGCTAGATCCTTAAACTCTAGAAGTCTAACAGGACTAGACAGGGTAAATGCAGGGAGGATGTTCCCGATGGTGTGAGTGTCCACAACCAGGGACCACAGTCTGAAAATTTGGGGTAGACCATTTAGGATGGAGATGAGGATACATTTCTTCACCCAAAGAGTGGTGAGCCTGTGGAATTCATTACCACAGGAAGTAGTTGAAGCCGAAACATTCAATCCATTTAAGAGGTGACTAGATATAGCACTTGGGGGCGAATGGGATCAAAGGTTATGGGGAGAAATCAGAATTAGGCTATTTAGTT
Source organism: Ginglymostoma cirratum (assembly GCA_024137785.1). NCBI lineage: Eukaryota > Metazoa > Chordata > Chondrichthyes > Orectolobiformes > Ginglymostomatidae > Ginglymostoma > Ginglymostoma cirratum. Next base: position 8,452,301 of record JAHRHZ010000003.1, read on the forward strand.
GGACTAAGATCCAGGATCGTGGTGAATGGCGGAGCAGGCTCGAAGGGCCTCCCCCTGCTCCTACCTTCTTTGTTAATTTGCTCCCTAAACCTCTTCACCTCTCTTTCCTTTGTCAATATACTCAACAACTAATTTTTGAAGAACACATTTAACATCATGAAGTATCTAAAGGGATTTCACGGAAACATGATGAAGAAAGGGAACTCACAAAAGGAGATGTTAGGACAGAAAAACAAAGAGGTTGGTCAGAGGGAAAAGTTTTAATAATGATAAATCGTTTGGGGACATCAGAGGTAACAATGCAGAAGTAGGAAGAGGAGCCATTTCAAGTGATTTTCTTGCTACTCTAAAAACCACACTGGCTTAGATATGGAAACTCCTGAAAATTGGTTTATAGCTTACAATGTCAAATTTTGCTTCCTCACATTCTGTGAAATTTTATAATTTTAAAAACACCATATAAATACAAGATAACAAGGTGTAGAGCTGGATGAACACAGCAGGCCAAGCAGCATCAAAGGAGCAGGGAAGGGTCTAGGTCTGAAACGTCTGCTCCTCTGATGCTGCTTGGCCTGCTGTGTTCATCCAGCTCTATACCTTGTTATCTCAGATTCTCCAGCATCTGCAGTTCCTACTATCTCTCATATAAATACAAGGTTTTATTTTCAAACAACTGGTCAATTTTTGTTGATGGAACATCAACTCTGATTTGCCTCAAAGGCTCTAGATGGAATCAGAAGAAAGAACTCAAGCCTTCCATTCCTGATTGTTATCCAGCAATCTTTTGGAAAGCATATACGACAGTGGGCATGAAGAGGGAAAGAATCAGCTTAGCTATGTAAAATATTGTCAACATTCTCAAATCAGAACAACTATGTTTATAATGTACACCAGTAGGATTATTATGAATTCGTGGGATGTGGGTGACGCTGGCTGGCCAGCATGTATACGCCCATGCCTAGTTGCCCTTGTGGTGGTGTGTTGAACTGCATTCTTAACAGTTGCAGTCCATAATGCCACGAAGGAGAGAAGTCCAGGACTTTGGCCTAGTGACAGTGAAGGGATAGCAAATTTTTTTCAGTCTGTGCAGTGAGTGACTTGGAAGGGAACTTGCAGGTGTTGGTGTTCCCATGTAATTGCTGTCCTTGTCCTTATAGGGGGATCTGGTCATGTATTTCGAAGGTGCTATCTAAGGATTTTCAGTGAATTTCTGCAGTACATCTTGTAGACAGTTAATATTGCTGTTACTAAGTGACAGCGTTGGAATTAGTGGATGTTTGTACTTGTGCTGCCAATGAAGCGGGCTGCATTGTCCTGGATGATATCAAACTTCTTGGGTATTGTTGAAGCTATATCCATCCAGACAAGTGGGGAGTATTCCATCACAGTCTTAACTTGTGCCTTGGAGATGATGGATAAGCTTCGGGAGTCAAGAAATGAGTTATTCACTGCAGTATGCCTCGCTTCTGACATGCTGTTGTAGCCACTATGTTTAAGTGGCAAGTCCAGTTGAATCTCTGGTCAACTGTAACCCAACAATGTTGGTAGTGGGGGATTCAGTAATGCTAACACCACTGAATGTCAAGGCGCGATAGTTCAATTGTTTCTTACTGGACATGGTCGTTGCATGGTATTCGTGTTGCGCAAATGTTACTTGTTACTTGTCAGCCCAAGCCTGGATGTTGTCCAGATCTTGTTGCATTTGAAATTGAACTGCCTCAGTGTCTGAGGAGCCGTGAATGACGTGAAACATTGCGCAAATATCAGTGAACATTAATGAAACAGCTGAAGACAGTTGAGCCGAGGACATTACCTTGGGGAACTCCTACAGAGTTGTCCTGCAGATGAGGTGACTGACCTCCAACAATCAGAAACATCTTCCTATGGGCCAGATATGACTATACCAGCAGAGAATTTTTCCCTGAAACCCAATGATTTCAGTTTTGCTCGGGCTCCTTGATCCTACATTCAGTTGAATGTAGCCTTGATGTTATGGGCTGTTAGTCTCACCTCAAGTCTAGAATTCAGCTCTTTTTTCCATGTTTCAATGAATGTTGTGATTTGGTCAGGAGCTGAATGGTCCTTGCAGAACCCTAACTGGGCGTCAGTGAGCAAGTTCATGTTAAGCAGAGCATGGCTTGATAGCGCTGTTGATGACACCCTCCATCACTTCATTTACGATCAAGAGTAGAGTGCTGGGGCAGTAATTGGCCTGATTGGATTTGTCTTGCTTTTTATGTACAGGACATACCAAGCAATTTTCCACGTTGTTGGCTAGATGCCAGTGTTGCATTTGTACTGGACAGCTTGGCTAGGGGAGTGACAAGTTCTGGAGCACAAGGCTTCAGTACTATTGCCGAAACATTGTCAGGGCACACAGCCTTTGCACTATCCACTGCATCCAACCATTTCTTAATATCACAGGGTGTGAATCGACATGGCTGTAGACTGTAACTAAGACTGGGGACTACGAGGAGGCCCAGATAGATCATCCACTCAGCACTCCTCCTCCAGTGAATTGTTTACTTGTCCAACACCATTCACAACAGCAGAACTTAGTGATCTCATGGAATGGAGCACATCTAAGCTCAATCACTTGCTGCTCAGGCTATGTAACATGCAAGTAGTTCTGCTTGGTCGCTTCACCAGGTTGACATCTCATTTTTGGGAATGCCTGGTGCTGCTCTTTGCATACGTCCTGCAATCTCCATTGAACAATGGTTGATTCCCTGGCTTGACATTAATGGTGGGAGTGGGTGGGGAATGTCCTTGGCCATGAGCTTGTAGATTGTGCTGCAATACAATTCTGCTGTCATTGATGTCTCACAGCACCTCATGGATGCCCAGCCTCCAGTTGCTAGTCTGTTTGCGGTCTGAACCATTTAGCACAATGAGAATGCCACAAAACACAATGGAAGGTAGTCTCAATGTGAAGGCAGGACCTGGTCTCCACAAGGTCTGTGCAGTGATCACATGAGATCAACTATGCTTCTCCCTCTCGTTGGATCCCCCATCGCCTGTTGCAGACTCAATGTGGCAGCATTGTGCTTTAAGGACCAGACCAGCTCAATCAGTAATGCTTCTGCTGAATCACTCTTGGTTATGGAAATTGCAATTTCCCACTTAGAGTACATTTTGGGTCCTTGTCATACTCAGTGCTACCGCCAAGAGCTGTTCAACATGGTGGAGAACTGATTCAACAGGTGAGTGAGGACAGTACTTGGTAATCTTAAGTAGGAGGTATCCTTGTCCATATTTAATCTGTAGCCATGAGACTTCATGGGGTCCAGAATCAATGGCAAAAACTCTCAGGGCAACTCCCTTCTGACTGTAAATCACTGTGCCATCAGCTCTGCTGGATCTGTCCTGTCAATGGGCCAGGACAAATCCAGTGATGGTGGTGCTGTCTGGGTTATGGTCTGTAAGCTATGATTCCCCGAGTATGACTATGTCAGGCTGTTGCATGACTCATCCGCGAAAGGGCTCTCTCAATTTTGGCACTAGCCCACAGATGTTAGGAATGAGGACTTTGTAGGCTGTTTTTGTACTTGCCTTTTCTGATGTCTAGGTTGACACCAACTGGTCGAATTTAATTCCTTTGTTCAGACTATGTAGCAATTGGTGCAACTGAGTGGCTTGCTCAGCGATTGCTAATCTTTGCTACCTTGCAGAAGAGGCCATATATCTAGTGTGAGTCCTCTCACTCATTGACAATAAACTGGGATGGTGCAGAGTGTCAATCAATAGCTGCAAACCCTGTTCGTTTTTCTTCCACTCAATGACAGGCTATGGGCATTGCTGGCTAGGCCAGCATTCAGTGCCCATCCATATTTGCCCAGAAAGCAGTTGACACTCAACCATATCGCTGAGAGTCCAGAATCAGATGGAGGCCAAATCAGGTGAGAATGGCGGATTTCATTTGCTGAAGGACACTGGTGAGCCGACAAACAACAATGTGGTTTCATGGTCATCAGTAGATTCTTATTCCAGTTATTTGTTATTGAATTTCAAACAGCACCTGCTCAGGGGGGATTCAAACCTGGGTACCAGAACATTGGCTGCTTGTTTTGGATTAATAGTCTAGCATCAATACCACTAGGTCATTGATTCCTGTGCAAGAAGCAAGACCCAAGCAAGACTTAGCACCTTCAGAAAGGAGATCAAATTTAAACATTATGATCATTAACATCAAGCAAGAACTGACATGAAATGTTGCACTTTTCAATAGGGAACAGTGACAGTGATCAGAAATGGGAAGAGGAACTGATTTCTATCTTCCATACCAAGGCACAAAGACTATGGTGTCTGATTACAACTGAGTAACTGGAGAGACATTCTTGAACCTGCCTGTCTTGTAAAGTTCATCTCTAATTGTCACAACTATCTATCTAAACAAGCATCACTGACTCATCTCTCCTTTGGTTTTGAGGCAGCAAAACCACAACGTCAGGAAGAGGAACAATAGTGGCTAGAGGACAAGTACTTCAGAAAGCTAAAGACCACCCAAGAGAGACACAGATTGCCAGAAAGCAGAAAACATTCTCAGAGAAGGACGAACTTTCCAGTGGGACACGAATATTAGCAGAGGAAATAATTTTTGCCAGAAATTAACAAACACGACCACAAAAAGGTGGAGACTGCAAGAGAGACAAACTGTATAAACACCAGGATGGCACAAACACTGATCAAGAGGGACATTCATTGGCAGATGGAAAAAAATGTAACCAAAGAAAGGGAGCGATTACCAGAATGATACAAAAAATGGCCACAGAGTTGCAAATACCAATAGACTAGCACAAATGCAGCCAGCAAGGGACAGACACTGTCAGTGAGGAACAAAGGCAGCCAAAAAGGTTGAAACGTTGCAAAAGACAGACAAACATCACCAGAGAAAGACAAATGCTGCCAGTAAGATAGAGACATATATCACCACAGAGGGACGAAATTTGCCAGAGAGACAGAAAGACCAGCAGTGAGGCAAAGGCAATTAGCTGGTCAACGGTTGGCAGTGAGATAAACCATCAGAGGATCAGCCTGAAGTCATGATCAGCAATGGTGCTCACAACATTGGTCGGAAGAGGGCTAAAGTCCTGAAATCAGAATTCAGGGAGTTTGGAAGGACATTATTAAGCAGGACCTCAAATTATGTCAGCATGATTGCCTGTGCCACATGCTGGTAATCCTAAGGAGGACTGATTGGTTGAACATGTGGCTGGAGAACTGGCTCAAAAGTGAGGACACTGGATTTGACAAACTGGGACCAGTTCTGTCCAAGCTACACAGGTTATATCTTCTCAGGAATGACTGATATCCTCACAGGGATATTTGCTCATGCTACTGCGATTAGTTTAAATGAGCTGAGGGAAGAATTAAATTGGTAGGGAGTTAAGGTGGTAACAGGAAATAGAAAACTGCAAGACAGGAGAAACAAAGCCGAGTATCGAAGATACTTCAAATGCAGAATGATGCCTAAAAGATAAGGATATTTGACATACAGGGAAGAACAGATAAAAAGAAAAAAATGCTCAAGTTGCTCTGAACTTAGAAGATGGGATCAGTACACTTGTAAGGGAGGATCCCAAATCAGAAGAATAATGCATGACATCTGTTGGGTGGAACTAAGGAACAGAATCGAGCAACAGACATTGGTGGAGATATATCAGCCATCAAACACTTCTGGTAGTGAGAGGCATGGTATAAATCAGGAGGTGAGAGAAGCTTGCAACATGTGCGACATCTTCAATCTGCATACAGACTGGTATAACAATCGAACATGAACACTGAGGAGTTTCTGGAGCAGTCTCCAGCAGTCAAACGGCTGACTCAAGGACATGCTATTTTGGATTCAGTATTATGTAATGAAAAAGGGCTAATTAATAACCTTATGGTAAAAGAACCGTTCGTCATGAGAAAGCACAATATGATAGAATTGCACATCATTTTTGAAAATGAGGCTATTTAATCTGAAGCAAGGGTGTTAAATTGGAATAATGTGAATTATCAAAGTGTGAAGCACAAGTTGACTGAACTGGATTGGGACAACACATTGAAAGACAACTCAATGCAGGCAATTTGTAGTCCTTAAAGAACTATTACATGAATTCCAGCAACTACACGTTCTTTCAACGTGCAAAAACTTAAAAGAGGTCAGTCAACTGTGGGTGGATATTGTATATTTGGATTTTCAGAGATTTTTAAACATTATTCCCCACAGGAGGTTGGTAAGCAAATTAAAGCACATGACAACAGAGGTAATGTACGGCATAGATTAAGGATTGGCCAACAGGCAAGAAACAGTAGGAATCAATGGGTCATCCTCATGTTGGCAGACAGTGATTCATACTTGGGCCTCACGTCTTCACAAAACATTAGCAATGATTTGGACATGTGGACCAAATGCAGCATTGCCATTTTCATAGAGATACAAAGCTAAACAGGAATGTGTGTTGTGAGGGCGATGAAAAATGCGTTTACGAAGACTTGGATAGGCTGTTTGAATGGGCTGAAATATGACAGATAGAATATGATGTTAAAACATTAGGCCATCCACTTTAGTAGAAACAATAGATGGACAGAGCATGGCTAAAATGATGAAAAGTTGCAAAGTGTTGAAATGCAAAGGACTTGGCTGCACTCGGCACCAAGTCACTGAAGGCTAACATGCAGCGACACCAATACAGAATAAAGTATTGCAGATGCCAGAAAGTTCCAAAGAAGTGTCACTAGACCTTAAACACGAAATCTGCTTCCTCTCCACAGATACTACCGGACCTGCTCAGTTTTTCCAGCAATTTCTCTGTATGCAGCTACGACAAATTATCAACAAAACTTTTTTCACTTTTATTATAAGCAAAGTTGATTACAGAAATAGCAAAGTCTTGACTGAATTGTACAGGAGCTTGGTCAGATCATACCTGAAGTACTTGCTACAATTTCAGTCTCTATATCTTAGGAAAGATATTACCCCAGTCAGGGAGTACAACCAAGGTTCAGAAGACTTGTCCCCGGGATGGCAGGACTGTCCATGAAGAGAGATTGGGCAAACTGAGCTTCTATTCTTTCGAGTTTCCAGGAATGAGAGGTGACCTCATTGAAGTGTACAAAATACATAAAGGGATAAACAGGGTAGACGCAGGGAAGATGTTTTCCCTAAGACTCTAGAATCAGAAGCACAAATTACAAATAAGGGGGATTACATTCATGACTGAGGTGAGGAAAAAATGCATTTATTCAAAGGGTGGTGAATCTTTGGAATTCTCTACCCAAGACAGCTGAGGAAGCTGTCTGTCTTTGAGTATACTTAAAATGTGGAGGCTGATGAATTTTTGACCAAGGGCATAAAAATTTGTGGGAAAACGGCATTCAAGTAGTTGGTCAGCTGCGATTGTATTAAATGGCAGAACAAGGTCAATACAATTAATGGCCTACTCCTGTACAAATGTGAAATGCTCCTTGAGTGGGACAAACACTGCCAGACAAAGCCAAGTGCTGCCACAGATACAAACTTTGACAGCGAGACAGAAAATCTGCCACAGACAGAGAAATAGAGAGAGAGAGAGAAAAAGAGAGAGAGAGTGTGAGAGGGGGAACGCAACACAAATGATGCAGTGACAAACACTGAGAGAAACAAATACTAACACAACAATAACCACTGCACGATGCACACAAACACTGCCAAAAAATGGTCATCATCACTGCAGAGAAACAAAGACTGCCGCAGATCTTGTCAAAGGAAACAGAAACTGCTGAAGAGGAAAAATCACTGTCAGAGCAGAAAAACACTGCTAGAGAAAGACACACACAACTAAAAAGGAGACTACTACTGACAAAGGGGCACAAACACTTGAAGAGAGTATCTCCAATTGCCAGAAAGCAGCAAACACTACCAAATAGTAGCAATTACAATCAAAGAGATCCAAATCTTGCCAGTCAGAGACGAGGACTGCCAAATCGGGGGGCCCCGGGGGGGGGGGGGACAGAGACTATCAGAGAAACATGAACACAATGGCACAGGAATAAATCATGCTTGAAAGAACACTACCAGAGGTGAAACGCTGCCAGACTCAGAATGGGAAGGAATGTAGGCACAAGTCCAGCATCGAAGCAGTTAACAATTAAATCATGAACACATCCCTTGTTCTGCCTCTTCAGGGAAACATACTGCGAGTTCCAAATCTTGTGGACATCATAAAAATCACCAGAAGCATCTGTCAGCGCAGCGAGCTGCTATTTTCATTGTCCAATAGCAAATTTACACAGTCACAAACACCTGGGCTGAATCCCTGCTTGACTAATTGTCGCGGGACAGTAGCCTGCATTTGTCTTTGCTGGGGTTTCCTACGCTCCTTCCCAAACATGTGGTTTCACTTTTCTCCTCTGGCTGCAGGAAATAACAGGACAGTGAAGGCAGAAAAATGATTTCTCTTCCAAAAGGTTGCCTCCTCCGAGGCCGTTCCAAAAATAACGTCCACGTGACGAGTCATTAATCATTCCGTGAAAACCATCTCAAGCTAAAGGGTCTTCATCTTGCAGGGTTGCCTTTCGAAGCGCCTGAGGGAAAAACTTTACAAACATAACAGATGACACTAACCACGCAGCGCTGTGGCCAGGGCTCTTTTGATAACCCACGCTGTTTTGTGACACAACAAAGATGATGTAAGAAGGCCAGGTGAGGCCACTAGTGTTTCCACTGAAAGACGATATCTGTGTAATTTGTAAACAGGGATCTTTTTATTCCGGCAAATACACAGACACCTGATTATGTTCAGTGCGGCTCATATGATCCTTGCAAACAAGAGCTCAAAGCAATGGCTGTGCAACATGGGAAATTAAGCGTAGATCTCAAATGGGGTGTTTGGATTTGTGCCTTTTCAGCGAAATGATGACCTTTGCCTTACTCCCACTCTCATTTCTGAATCAGACGGTTGCAGGTACAATTCCCGCTGAAGAAATTTGAACACCAAAACTGGATTAACACTCCAGTTCATGATTGAGAGTGCTTGCGTGACGGGGTGCCTTTTTTCATGTAAAAGATAAAAGTGAGGCGTTGTCTGTCCTCTCAGCTAAATGATTTAAGTTCTGTTGAATCTGTTTTAAACAAGTGGAAGTAACATCATAGGTACTGAGTCCAATGTTTATTCCTCCAACAACAGCACTCAGTTTATCAATTCATTATCACAGCACTAGTTAGTGGGCACACGACCTCCATGATGACACTAACAACATTTCAGTATTAATAAATTGGCTGTAAAGCATCTTTAGAAGTCTTGAGGTCACAAAATGCCATATATAAATTCAAAACCTTTCACTTTGCCTGGGTTACAGTTCAAGAGTTGTGTTATCAATTGCCTCAAAACCTAGCCTGAAAGATTTTGAAGCAGTCATATCAGACTGAAAATGTTAATTCTGTTTTTCCTCCAAAGTTTAAACACATACCAACAGGTTCAAGAACAGCTTCTTCCCTGCTGTTACTAGATTCTGAATGGACCTCTCAAATTTCAAAACTAATGTTGATCTTGCTTTTGTGCACCTTATTTGCAGCCATAACTTTGTATTCCTTGCTCTGTTTAATCACCCTATGATCTTTGTGTGTTACAATCTGCCTGTACAGTGTGGAAAACATAATTTTTCACTATTTATGTACATGTGACAATAATAAATCAAATCAAGCCTGCTGAGTTTCTCCAGTACTCTCTTTGTTTCAGCTTGAACTGCCCGACCAGACTTTATCCCCATCTATAACTTCTGTTTTTTTCATTAAATAGCAATGGTGTCCAATTGGAATTGAAACAAAACCTTAATATCTTTCATAACATTGTGTTTTCCTCCAGTCTGTTTATGTGCAAGAGATTCATTGTTAATTCCTGGGGACCCCACAAATTGGACTCTGCATGCTCACCCAAGTAATAACATTTGACTTGTCTTTGGTAGCTGCACACCTTTTTATACATTTAATAAAATCACAATAAATCAGAACAGGAGTAGGCTGTTTGGCCCCACGAGCTTGTTCCACCATTCAATAGGGTCATGGCTGATTTGTCATTCTTCATATCCACTTTTCTGTATTTCCCTGTAAAACTTGACTGATTGAGAATCTATCTATTTCAGCCTTAAACATCAATGTAATTCGAAAGTAAAGAGGCAGAAGTCGCTGGAGTGTACTGGGAATGGAGTTTAGCAGGCAACATGGTTAAGGAACAATGGCAGGCATATAAGAAAATAGTTCATGATTCACAGCAAAGATATATCCCAGTGGGGAGAAGGATGCTAGGAAGTGCACAAAACAGCCACGGTTCCTCCAAGGTTAACCGAGTAAGTTAAGGAGAGGATCAAACTGAAAGAAAAAACATAAAATGTGGCAAAGATTTTACTGGGCAGCCAGCAAAGCTTCAAAAACCAACAAAAGTTGACCAAAAACTAATAGAGAGGGACAAACACAAATAATATCAAAAAAGAAAGAACTTCTTAATATATAAATAGGAAAAGGGGGGTTACGTGAACAGTGGCGTGATAGAGAGTGAGGGTGGAGAAATAATACAAGAGAACCAGTAAATAACAGTCAAGTTGAATAAATGCATCAGCCTTCAGGGAAGAAATCACAAATAACATTCCTAATGTACCAAATTGTCAAGTGATAAAAGAGGCAAAGGAAAGAAAAAAACAATACCTGTCAGTACTGAAAAAGTATGAGGAGAACTAATGTGGGTGAATGACCAGAAGACATTGGAGCAGAGGTAAGCCATTCAGCCCATCAGTCTCCTCTACCATTCAGTGAGATCACAGTTGATCTGATAATTCTCAACTTCAGCTTTTTGCCTTTTCCCCATTGCCTTTGTTTACTTTACTGATTAAAAATCTGTCTGTCTCAGCCTTGAATGTACTCAATATGCTTGAATGTACTTAATGATCCTGCCTGTACAATACTCTATAGTAAAGAATTCTGTAGATCCACTACCCACTCTTAAAAGCCAAAAGTATTTTGCATATTGAAAGAAAGTCACCTGTGACCAGCAATGTGAGATAGGAATTGGAGAAAAGATGAAATAATGATTTAGAAACAACACAAGACAGACAGGCACAAAATGGATAGGTGAGAGATAATGCGGACAACACACTAAGATTGAGAAAGAGGAAAATGCAAGGATGAATCAAAACCAGACAGGCAAACATACTGCAGTATCAAGGAGGTCAAAGAAACATACTGTTGTCAGGCCCAACTCAATTACATTTTTTTGATGGTTGGCAAAATTCCCAGAACTGATGCTGATACAGTTCCAGCATTCTGGATCATAATCAGACATTTCCTGTACAACCCACAATTGTTTGCATTTACTTCCTGGACACATTTCCCTTGTTTCTTCCTCTGTGCCCACAAGAGTGGAAAAAGTACCCAGCAAACTATGAAAAGCTCACAGTTTTCAGTTAATTTACCTATGTGTAGGAGATGGTCAGTTGTTGTAATCTGTTGAGCTCGTCTGCCTCATTCAGCATGAATCCAACTTGGTGTGTGCATGGAATGAGCTGCCAGAGGAGGTGGTGGCAGCGGGTACAATTACAACATTTAAAAAGCATCCAGATGGGTATATGATTAGGAAGGGTTTAGAGCGATAGGGGCCAAATGCTGGCAAATGGGACTAGATTAATTTAGGATATCTGGTCGGCAAGGATGAGATAGACCAAAGGGTCTGTTTCCATGCTGTAATCTCTATGAGGTTCTTAGGATGGGTCACTGGAGCCGAAACGTTAACTCTGTTTTTTCCTTCATAGATGCTGCCAGACCTGCTGAGTATTTCCAGCAACTTTGTTTTTGTTCCTGATTTACAGCATCTGCAGTTCTTTTGGTTACTTGAGCACATTACTTTCATAAATTCCACCTTAAGCATTGACTTGGAGCAGGATTAGGAATTCGTCAAACTTATTTCATGTAGAACTCCTGAAGCTGACACAGAATACTATCAGGTTGGACTCAAATAATCTGTGTTAAGGGGGAATCTAGGTGTTTACATGAGGGAGAAAGGAATTGGTGAATATGTGAGTAAAGTTAGATAAAGAGAAAGGTGGAGCAGAAAGACCAATATGGACCTAGCTGGTTATATGGCTTGTTTCTTCACTGTAAATACTGTGGAATTCTGCAATCTGTTGTCCTTTACAAATTTTCACCTTTGGTTCCTAATGGAAAATGGCAATCCCTTATTGTGATTACTTCTGATGCTCAATTTGTTAAAAGTGTGACAATACTATGGCTTTAAGAGGTGTATTTTGTATTTTTTTTAATGAAGAATGGTTGAGACAGAGGTACTGAGCAGTCTGCTTAAAGCCAACAAAGTAAACACTTTGAGAGGCCTTCAGTTTTTTTTTAAAAAATGGAACAATAGAAGCAGCCTGCATGGGTTGGGTCAAGCTCCCACAGAACCAGGAATTTTGAGCTTTCTGCAGTTTCTGGGGTCTTGAAACTGTATGTGGTAGCTCTTATTCCTCTCTGTGTTACAGTTGAAAGCTGGGGTTCTCTTCCTACTGCTAGAATTGCATACGAGACTATCAATTTTACTGAACTTGTCTTTGACAAGAGTGTGTTTATGGGATGTTACTATATTAGAACAGTAGTCGTTAGTATATATTACTTTGTTAAGCATTTCAATAGAATTATAGTTAAGCCAATTCTTTTATTTTATTTCACCAGTATTTTAACTGTAGTGTAAAAATATAGTTTGCTTTGCTTCAATCAAATTGCATCTGGAAGCCAACGCCATACACTTAACTTTAAAATAGGAAAAAGTTAGGGTCTAGGCTATCTTCTTAATATATTTTGAGGGGGTTTGGTCTGGTCCATGACACTGTGTCACTCTTCATTCTTCAATAAACTCAATGCTGTCTTTACTTGTGCATATTTGCAGAGCTGTGGCCATCATCAAATACAAATTAGTTTTCAAATGTGTAAAAACAGTTGTCTCCTTTAAAATTAGACTTGAAATTGAAACATCCTTTGACTTTTAAAGTTAAAAGATTTGCATTAACCCCTCCATTGGCTCAAAGGGTTAAATTTACCATTTACATTGCCACACAGATCAACCAGTTTTCGGGTCAATGCTGAGATAACTGATCTCAGCTAAGGCAACAATATAAGCTTGAAAATTGGCCTCTGTACCTTTAGGCTAGAGACAAAACTGAACAAAGATTTCTGTCGTTGATTGCTATCCAGTGACCTATAATGGAAAGTTCTGCAGGCAGACTTTGGGTGGGACAGGATCAGACTCAGCTGTGCTGCTCCCTTGTGCACCCTTTTCCTTAAAAATACAGAATAGCCATTTGGGTTGAGAAGGCAAGGACAGCTGCCAGCACCTCTGAAAACTGCACTCTCACAAGGAAGCAACACCTTCTCCAGAGAGGAAGAAAGGAAGCTGGCCCCAAAAACCCTGAATAATCGTTAGTAAAGTTGCTTTCAAAAGGGTTGAGGAGGTAAGAGTCCACCCTTTTTGGAGTAGGCTTCACATAAAGTCCAAATTTATGAACATTTATCACTAATACAAGGTCAAATTCCTTCATTGTAAGAGAAATTGTGTGGCAGAATTGGCCTCTGAAATTACACAGCACCACTTAAAATTTCTTTGCTGATCCAAAATGATCCACATTTCTTTTGCATGCTATTGCTTCTTTGACCACATGATGGAGCTACCAAACCAAGCCTTTTTCAGTGAAATCCTCAATTTCCAACTCTGCCATGCGGAGGAAGGCACAAACCAAAGCATCAATAAGCTGCAAGAATCGACTTAATTGTCTTCAATGGATGGGAGGAAGTGAACTGCTGTCCAAGTCTTGATAAGTTTACTGGTTGAGAAATTGGGAGCACTGTAAATGGGCAAGCCAACACTTATCAAAAGGCAGACGACTGCGGAAGCCGAAACCTGCAATAAAAACAAAATGCTGGAAACATCTTTCGTCAGTTTTAACTCCATCTCTCTCTCCACAGATGCTGCCAGACCTGGTCAGCATTTCCAGCAGTTTGTGTTATTATGCCAACATCTGTTTCTGATCTTCCAATCTGTGTTCCATTTTTTAAACAGTGACCTTCACCAGGCACAGAATCTCTCAGTTTTGAGGCTCCCCTGTACCCTTCTAACTTGTCCCAGGCACAGCACTGTTCAACAAAATCAACAGGAGAGTGAAGGGTAATCAATACCAGGATCACTGGTGAGCACATTCTTTCTACTGTCAAGAAAACTTGATTCACATCATGAGTGTAAGCTCCTTCCAAAGATAATTCACTGGAAGCACATATTTAAGAAAGCAGAGAGCAAATGTGCAAAATACTGCTGTCCACATTCAGTAAATTAAAGGGGCTGCTTTGAAGCTTTTGGTTACACTTCAGACCGTGTTCCTGATCCATGGGCACCACCTGCAGACTGCAGCACCACTTTGTGGGTCTGCTCCGGGGCATGGCCAAGTTTGCCATCAAGAGGTCCTTTTAATTTAATTTTGATCAGTTTTCTTTGTCAGTTTTCATTTATGTTTTGACTTTGATACAGTGTTACTAGGGGATGTCGAAAACATGATTGTTTATTGTTTATTTTCAAAAGAATAGAAACATTGCCATCCCTCAGCCCCTTAAAGGGGATGCACCCTGAATACTGTAGACCAGATCCTGCTGTCACATGAATTACATGTGCTCAATACTACTGCTGTGTAACTAGTTCAAGCAACCAGGGATACTGCATGAATTGATAATCACCACAGGTTGGTCATGATTTGTGCCATCTAGCTCTTTACCTTGTTAAAATGCAGCTTGTCTTCAACTTCGGTTTCAAGGAATGGTTGCATTTGAGCAGTAATTCCAGATGAAATTTGTCACACAAAATTAGTTCCGGGAATTAACAATGTTAATATCTTTTTGAATTACAAGACAAGTGTAATGCAGTAAAGCCCCATGATCACAGACTAGAATTAAAATCTTGACTTTTTATGCCCACAAGCCAAGCACGTAAATTGTCAGAGAACTTTGAAGTGTTATTTCTTTCATGTATTTTATATCTGTCTCTGCTTTGACTCTAATTCACCCAGTTTATTTTTCCATCGTTAAACTTTCTTTCTCATTAGTTCAAGAGCAATAATTTGGTTGTACAGTTCACTGAGATCTCAGATGCCACATTGCCCTTGTTGCAACATTATCAGATCACACTCCCAGCAATTTCAAGGCAAAGAGTTTCCAGGTACAAGCTACGAAATATCCTGTTCCAGAAAAATGTGCACCAATATGACCAATATTTACGGTGTTGCTAAAATTTGCATCATGTTCATGTGATCTTTTGAAACAAAAAAAATCTGTCTGAACCATCATATGAAAATAATAAATGTGCTGTGTCCATGCATTCAGTGCATCCATACAAGAAGCATGTGTCAAACATTGTGTGTAAATGTGACATGTGTGGCAAGCATCATTTGCAGAGCTTATTCACCTGTCAGACATATATACACATTCTTTCAAATACTTTGAAAAATGTCTGACCTCACATATAAAAAGGAGGTCAGCTAAACTTCAAGGACAGGTTGCAAGTCTGCCAGTTTATTCGTTGACTTGTTCCCATGGATTAAATTATGCTGGTCAACAACAAAGAACTCACAGTTCAAGCAGATTATACAGAAAGGAGCTGGCTGATGATATCTCTGCATTGCAATATGATATAAATGAGTTCTAAGTGCATGAAAGAAACTGGCTTCATGTGCAGTCACACTGTGCCAATTGGAAAAGTCATAAGTGGGAAGTGGAAGAGGAGTAGTTCACTCAGCTGGCTAGGTGGTCATCGTGTCAGTCAGATTAATGCCAACAGCTGTTATAGTTTAGGTAGACTTGGGGCCTACCTCATCACCCACCCACTTGTAAAAATATCACAGCACTCAGCGTGGTTCAGCAAGTAATTCTAACGTACCAGCTTCCAAACAGAAAATTCAAAAAGAAGAGGGTTAAGTAAGGGTCACAGTTTGCAGTGTTGAATGTTGCAAAGTTGACTTTTCAAAAAATTCTGAAATGAATCAGCTATTTACAAAACCGGAATTTTGTGTTGGAAAACTTTTGCCCTTCCTTCTTCAACAGTGACTGTTGGGAATGAGAAATGGAATGCTTCTGACTCTTTTCCATGAGAGTGCGGTGCCTTCTCACTAAACTTAGAGCATTGTATGCCAGCATGGATGTGCTGTTTCAGGAATTTTGGCTTTGTTCAAAGGAGAAATTGCACTATGACTTATTGCATGTCATCTTTTAGCTCTCTTCAAATTGACAGGAGCAAGTTGCAGATTCCTGGGACAACGGGACCAGTTCTGGGGAGGTGGGACCAATACAAACTGGACAGTTACATCTGGGCTTGACCAGGATTGATGTCCTTGATGGAGTATTTGGTAGAGGGGTTGGAGAAGCTTTAAACGAAAATGACAGGGAGGGGTGAACCTACACATGGAGTTAAAGGAAGGAGAATCGAGTTCAAGAACAAAACACAGAAAGGACAATAAGAGAAGTGATAGGCAGAGAAATCAAGGGCTAGAATTAAACAGCGCCATTGTGAAAGACAATGGGAACAGGACAAATCATGCTAAACAGACAAGCCCAAAGGCTTTGTGCCCAAATGTGCAAAGCATTCAGAATTAAGTGGATGAATTAATAGTGCAAATCAATGAAACAGGTATGATATCACTGCAATTACAGGAACATGGCTGCAGGATGACCAGGGATGGGAAGTGAACGTCTAGAGGTGTTCGGTGTTTAGGAAGGACAGATGAGAAGGAGATGGAGTTGCACTATTTTGTAGAGGAAATTAACATAATGATGAGGAAGGATATTAGCTATGACAATGTGGACTCTGTCAGGGTAAAACTGAAGATGCCAAGGGGCAAAAATCATTATTGCTGATTGTATATAGATCCCCAAACTGCTGGGATGATGTTAGGAATAACAGTAAAATAAAGGAACATCTGTAATTATATGTGACTTTCACCTGTAGAAAGATTTGGCCAATCAAATTAGTCACAACACTGCAGAGGAGGAATTCCTGGAGTGCACATGGGATGGTTTTCTGAACCAATACATTGAAGAACCAACAAGCGAAAGGACCATCCTAGACTGGACATTGTGTAATGAGAAAGGAATAATTGGTGATCTAGTTGTGTGAGGCCCCTTGGGAACAAGCAACCATAATTCAATAGAATTTCACATCAAGGTGGAGAGTGATGTAGTTCTTTTTGATGATATGAGGCGTGAGTTGGCTACGATAGTTTGGGATGATTTAACTTCATGGGATGACAGTGGAACGGCTATGGCAAACATTCAAGGAGGCATGGATGAACAGCAACAATGGTTCATTCCTGTCTGCCAAAAGTAAAATGGTTAAGGTGACCAAACTGTGGCTTACAAGCGAAATTAAAGATAGTATTAGATCCAAGAAAGATGCATTCAGTTGATAAGAAAAACTAATAGATCTCAGCAAATGGAGCAATTTAGAATTCAGCCATTGAGGACAAATGAACTGATTAAGAAAGGGAAAGAGTATAAGAGTAAGCTTGCAGACAATATAAAAACTAGCTGTATAGGTTTCTCTGGTGTGTGAACTGTAAAAGAATGGTGAACACATATGTAGGTCCCTTGCAATCAGACACAGGGGAATTTATAATAAGGAATGAAAAAATGCCTGACCAAGTAAATACATACTTTGGCTCTGTGCTCACAATGGAGGACACAAATAACGTAGAAGAAATGTTGGGAAATGCAGGGTTTACTGAGGGAGAACTGAAGGAAATCAGTATTTGAAGGAAAATGGTGTTGGGGAAATTGATGGGATTGAAGGCAGATAAATCCCCAGCACTCAATAATTTACATCCCAGAGTATTTAAGAAAGTAGCCCTAGAAATGGTGGATACATTGGTTTTTATCTTCCAAGATCCTACAGACCCTGGAACAGTTGCTAACGATTGGAGGATAGCTAATGTAACCACTCTATTTAAAAAGGGAGGCAGAGAGCAAATCAGGAATTAAGAGAGCAGTCAGCCTGTCATAAGTAATGATGAAAGTTCAAGAATCCATTCTAGAAGATTTAAAAGTTGAGCTCTTGGAAAACAATAGCAGGATCCCACAGAGTCAGCATGGATTTATAACAAGGACATCATACTTGATATTTCCACAGGAATTCTTTGAGGATGTGACTCATAAAGTTCATGAGGGGGAACCAATGAATATGGTTTATTTGGACTGGTGCTCAGATTCCAGCTATTCACAATGTGTATTAATGACTTATATGAGGGAACTAGATGTAATATCTCCAAATTTACATATAACACAAAGCTGGGTGGGAGGATGCAGAGATGCTTCAGTGTGATTTGGACAAGCTGATTGAGTGGAAAATGCATGGCAGGTGCAGAATAATGTGGACAAAGGTAAGGTTATCCATTTTGGAAACAAACAGGATTATTGTCTCAATGGCCGTTAATTGAGAGAAGGGAATGTGTAATTAGACATGAGTATCCTCATACACCAGTCACTCAAAGTAAACATGTAAGTGCAGGAGGTGGTCAAGAAGGCAATTGCTATATTGGTCTTCATAGCGAGAGAATTTGAGCACAGGAGTAGGGATGTCTTGGTGCAATTCTAAGGGCCTTGGTGAGAACACACCTGAAATATTGCATGCAGTTTTGGTTTCCTTATCTCATGATGTTTGTACTATGGAAGGAGTACAACTAAGGTTTACCAGACTGATTCCTAGATGTCAGAACTGATATCTGAAGAAAGGATAGACTGATTCAGATTATGTTCACTGCAGTCCAGGAGATAAAATTCTGACAGGACTAGAAAGGGCAGATGCAGGAAGGATCTTCGCGATGACAGGAGAGTGCAGAACCAGGAGTCACAATCTAAGGATACAGAGTAAGCGATTCGGGATTGAGATGAGGACAAATTTCTTCTCCCAGTGAGTGGTGCGCCTGTGGGATGTGCTACCACGTAATGCAGACAGAGTCAAAACTTTGTGTGATTTCAAAGAGTTGTATGGAACTGAAGGGATCAGAGCATATGGTGGAGAAGTGGGAACAGGCTATTGAATTGGATGATCAGCCATGATCATAATGAATAATGGAGCAGGCTCAAAGGGAGAAATGGCCTACTCCTACTCATATTTTCCATTTTTCTTTATCTCTGTCCGTAATTAATTGCCTTCTTAACAAGATGATTTGTTTTGGAAGTCAAGCTTTGAAGATCTATCAGGATGGGTAAGGGGTGGTTGATGAAAAATCATGGATGAGCTCCCAAAAAATGATTTATATTGTAAACTGTATTAAACTTCTTTCCTCAGCAAAACAACATCTTTAGCATAAAATTTTGTATGAATAATTTCATAAATTAATTTTGGTGCTACAGTAGCTCTGGGTCAACGGAGGCACAAGTAGCTCATTCTTGAGGATGACCTCATGGGTTAGGTTGGGAAAGAAGTTGATACCAATGGAGCCCAAACATGGGTCAGCAAAATTTTGATGAAAAGTGGTTGAGGTGAGAAGTTCCTCTGTGTGCTTCATGCAATCTAACAGTAAATCCATATTTGGCTTATGGTTCCATTGCATCAAACACGTTGAGCAAAACTGCAACCAAAACAATTACAAGGGACAAAAATCCTTGACTGGGATTTTGCAAACCAACCAACGGGGCGGCTTTTGAGAGCTCCACCCGAAGGTTAAAATCCCATACTTCCAGAATACATGTGGCAAAATTTTACTCACACCGTGTTTAATGTTTTGTTCTAAAGGTACATGAGTTCATCGCCATAGCTTTCAGTCCCAATCCCAAGAGAGCAGCTCACGTCTTTATCACTGGTGGTGGTTTCCAAAAAATTATCTGCACAGCTCAGCATTTTCTGAATGTTTTTCCCAAACAAAGATTCCAGCCACTGCCAAGTAATCAGCTAAAGTCTTAAACAAACAGGGCTGGAATGAACCACATTATTCTACAAAAAAAAATGAGGGTGAGTGTAGGAGTAGGATCCTATTCAAGAGCCAAGTAAACTCAAGATTAGCATAATGAACTCCCACACACTACAGATGTTGCATGGCTCTGTTTAGATCACAAAGCTATCACTAGAATCAGACCACACCAAAGACTGTTAATAAATAGTCCAACTGTTATGCTTGCATATTGACTTGATCAGGCCAATACTTCATAATATGTATCGTATTTTAAAACTGGAAAAGCCATCAGGTTCAACAAGACTGTGCAATGTGGAAAGGAAAGATCACAATCCGATCAACTTGCCTTCTCACCATATCCCTAAAATTCATCTGTCTTCAACAATACAGTCATCTCTTTCCTAAACCATGTTATAATGTACTTTTGCAAGATTGCATACATTGTAACAGCAACTAGGCTTCAAAAGCACTGCTTAAATGTTTGAGACATACTATGGTTGTGAAAAGGTGCTTTCGAAATGCAAGTCCTTCTTTCAATTATTGTATCTTTCAGCTTTTGCTGCACATTTATATGTGCAAAAACAAGATGTTTGATTACAATGTGGTCTCCTCTACATCATGGAAACGAAACACAGACTGGGTAACACCTCCATTCTATCCTTAAAACTGAT
This sequence comes from Ginglymostoma cirratum, assembly GCA_024137785.1. NCBI lineage: Eukaryota > Metazoa > Chordata > Chondrichthyes > Orectolobiformes > Ginglymostomatidae > Ginglymostoma > Ginglymostoma cirratum. Next base: position 8,472,898 of record JAHRHZ010000003.1, read on the forward strand.
TCTGAGCTTCCAGTTACCTGTCACTTCAACACACTACCTTGCTCCTATGCCAACATTTCTGTCTGAAGCCTGCTGCAGTGCCTCCGCAAGGTTTAGCACAAGCTTGAAAAACAGCCAACCCATTCTCACCCACTCTTAGTCCTATTATCACATTACATAGGTTGCTTTCAGCACAGACTACCCATTCTCTCCAATTCTTAACCCTCATTATCACTTACTCATCTCTTCTGTCTGGTTTATTATCAAGAATCCCCATGTCTGCCTATCCCATTCGTGTCTCCTCTCTCTGGGCTCCAACTCCACATATCCATTCAACCACCCAAATCCATCTTCACCATATTTATCACTTTTTCCTTGCTGCCATCAGTTCTGATGAACAGTCACCAGACTTGAAATGTTAACTCTGCTTTCTCCCTTCAGATGCCACTGAGTTTCTCCATCAATTTCTGGTTTTGTTTCAGATTTCCAGCATCTGCAGTTCTTTATTTCATTGTTTGCTTAGCTATTGCTTAATGCTTAATCTTATTTTAAAAATTGTGTCCCTGGTATCTGTATTCTTTGCCACAACTAACAATTTCCAGAAATCAAGCGACACTTCTGTTCAAAATCTTGGAGACATCAAAGGGTTCACCTCAAAGACTTATCATTTCTGAAGGAAGAAAAGCCAACCTTCTCAGAAATAAAAATATTTTTACTCAACATAATCTGTATTCTTTTCTATCTAAATTCTGTGAGGGCATTAAAGTTATGCCTTTGTTAAGGTGACAAGGTTTAGAGAAAGCATTCCATGTAGTGTCAAATCAACTCAAGCATAAGGCACATGTCAAAAATGGCATACCTCAGTGAAAATACAATTCCTCTTTCAATGGAAGTAGAAATTACGTAACCAAAAGACAAGTGCGTGAAAATGGTCAAATCAAATTTCTACTCGACTAGATGCTTCTAATTGTTACCTTAAATTCACTGAGTTCACAAGTGTGCACAGATGTGTGTAACATGTTCCAAAGTGTATTATCACCATAAATCGCAAAAACAGTGAACGTTTTATGCCCAATAAGACTTCTTTGGTAGAAAAGTTATATTGGACTCAAAACATTAACTGTCTTTCGCAACACAAATCCTGCAAGATCTGCTGAGTTTCACAAGCATTTCCTTCTTTGTTTCAAATTTCCAACATCCGTAGTAGATTGCTTTTAAAAAGAATTGCGCTGCTTTGTTGTGAAGTAAAAGGCAATCTTTAAATACTGAACATATAATCAAGGCAGCAAAACGCAAGATAACTGACATGAGAAAAGGAGATGAGCTAAATAAATGAGCAGTGATTCAGTCTGCTCGTAGCATAGAACTTCACCATTGCTAAAAATAGAGATGTGTTGCCAAAGCATTTTGTCTTGCACTCAACAGGACAAATTCAAGAATGCTAAATTTCAAACAAGCACAACAACTCGTAAAAACCGAAAGTACTGCAGATGCTGTAAATCAGCAACAAAAACAAAGTTGCTGGAAAAGCTCAGCAGGTCTGGCAGCATTCGTGCAGGAAAAGTTAACATTTCGGGTCCGGTGACTGTTCCTCAGAACTGATATGAACAACAATTCATATTGCAGGAGAAAGGGTGCTGATCAGTTGGCAAATCCATTCTAATTGACCAAGACATTGCCATGGACAAACTATAAGCTCTCCAACTCCTGAATAATGCAAAAAAGGTAGGACACTTGAACATGTTCCTTTTGTTTGCAAATTGATGTCACTTGTTTCTGTTTTCCTCCGCTTCATCATATGCTTAAATTCAGCAAGTTGTCACATCTGATCTGGGGTCATGACCTTTAATCATTCACTTTCCCGGGTAAAACTGCGTGGCGGTTGAGCACCAGCTATCCTGAGGGAAAGTTCAGAGGCAACAAGCTACGAGTTGATTCAGTTAGTCTTTTGCCCCTATACCAAGGTCAACAACTGATTGGCAGATCAGGACCACTACGGACCTCTACTAATTTCCTCTGGCTTTGCTGCCCAGGCACAGTTCACCATCTTTCAGATCCTAAAACATATGCTTATGCTCCACCTCTCCGATGATGTGAATGAGACCGGCCAGTGGTGCATCCACTGTACAGGACAGTGGGATCCCACCTTGGTTGGAAACTGCCAAACTTCACCTTCATTGCACCATGGGGTTTCGTGACCGCCCTTTGATTCGCACACATGTTAGACTCCTTGGTCACTTCTCACAAAGCACAAATGAGCTTTATTACAAGTTTGTCGGATATATTTTAAATCGCTCGTTGGTATAGTTATTCATCAACTTCAGAATTGTTCAGCTGGTGCTGCCCAACTGTGGAACAGTATATATACTGTTTTGGGTTTTACAAACATAGGTTGATTGAGTCCAGTCTGTACTTTACCTATGATGAACAAGTGAAGGAACAAAATCAAATCAAACATTGTAATGGCTCCAATCATTTGAGTGGATTTATTAATGTCACGCTTAACTCGTCACAAAATACAGTTCAAAGTTTTGTATAGTGTTGCCACTCTCTGGCGCCATCTTAAAACATGGATAAACAAACCAAAACATAGAATATAAAGGCAGAAAATGAAGAACTAAAGAAAAAGTGTTCAACTTTGCAGTCCTTCTAGTTAAGTACTCCACCATGGGCTATTAGCTTGGTAGCCAGGCATGAGTCGCTTCACCGTGCCACCACTGGAACGAAAGCAGCCACTCTTCGGCACCATCTCGCCTCCACCGTCGCCACTATGAGTCCTCGCTGAACCTCACCAATGCAGGCGCCACTGACTCCATCAGGTACCGCACCGGTCGATATTCAACTCCATCATGCCATGAATCTGCTTCGGACCCACCTCACTGATGCAGCCACTGCTAATGCTGCCAGATTTTGTACTAGGCCCAACCCGCCTCCCTGAATCTGCACTGGACACAGACACCACCGGGACCCAAACTCGCCTCCATAGCAGCAGCCATGAGTCTGCGCTAGGATTGCCTCAACGATGCAAAAGCTACCAGGAACCCAAACTCGCCTCCAAGTCCACACTGCTGGGCTCCCTTGCCGCCACTGAGGCCACAACTGAATCAGTGTGAGGCTGCCAACTGATTAGCATCTTTTTCTCCAATAGTATTAGTTGTTCTGATCATTTGAAATTTGGCATTATTTTGTCTGTCCGAATGATGGCAAGAAATGTGTAACATCTTTCTTTCCAGAAATGTTCAAAGAGCTATTGCATGACTTTAAAGTGATCATTAAAGGAATTAGGCACTGAAAAGAACATAAGGAATTCAAGTTTTGAGGACCTTGTGAACAAGTGTGTCATCAGAATGAAGACAATCGAGGGAAGCAAGATGCTCAAAAAAAATCAAACAAATTTATCAAACAAAAGGAGATCACTTGGTCCATCATACCTATGCCAGTCTATTCCCACTTAGAGTCATACAGTCATACAGCACAGAAACAGACTGTTCTGTCCAAACTGTCCGTGCCAATCACAAATCCCAATCTGACCGAGTCCCATTTTCCAGCAAATAAAAACCAAAAGAACTGCAAATGCTGCAAATCAAAAACAAAAACAGAAATTGCTGGCAAAGCTCAGCGGGTCTGGTGGCAGCATCTGTGAAGAAAAGATCAAAGTTAACATTTTGGGTCCAGTGACCCTTCCTCAGTTCTGATGAAGGGTTACCAGACCCAAAACGTTAACTCTGATTTTTTCTTCACAGATGCTGCCAAACCTGCTGAGCTTTTCCAGCAACTCCTGGTTTTGTTAACATTTTCAAGCATTTGGCCCACATCTCCTTAAATCCTTCCTATTTATGTACCTATCCAGCTGCCTTTTAAATAATTGTACCCACCTCCACCATTTCCTCTAGCAGCTCGTTCCATACACGCACCACCCTCCATGTGAAGAAGTTACCCCTCAAGTCCTTTTTAAATCTTTCCCCTCTCACCTTAAACCGATACCTTCTAGTTGAGGACTCCCCGACCCTCGGAAAAAGACCTGGTTATTAACCCTATCCATCCCCCTCATGACTTTTTAAACCTCTGTAAGGTCACCCCTCAACCTCCAATGCTCAAGGGTAAAAAGCTCCAGCCTATTTGGTATCTCCTTATAACGCCCTCAACTTAGGGTCTGTCCCCTTGTATTTATAGCGTATGCATTTTTAGTGTATATCCAAGAATTTTTAAAATTCATTGACGTTGGTTCAAGGTAGCGAGTTTCTGACCTCCAGCTCCTTTACAGTGAAAAAAAATTCTTCTCAACTCCTTTCTAATCCTTTGACCAGTTATTTTAAATCTGCGCCTCCTGGTTATTGATCTCTCTGCTGAAGGAAATAGATCCTTCCTGTTCACTCCATCTGGGCCCCTCGTGATTTGAAACACCTCAGTAAAATCTCCTCTCAGCTCTCTCTGTTCCAAAGAAAACAATCCAGCTTATCCATCATTTCTCCACTGCAAAAGTTCTCCATTCGTGTCAGCATCATCATCAGTCTCCTCTGTATCCTGTTTACTGCAGCTTAGTTAATAGAAGAAAATCCAAAGGAGCAAAGACTGAGTGTTAGTAAAATAGAAAAAGACCAGATAGATTGAAATGAAGTGGATCGGCAGTCAGTTGACAAGGATTTTCCTGTATTGTCTCAAGCCCTGTGAGAGAGGTCACTTCAGGTATGGGAAAAGTATTCAAGTGTGTGATGGACTTTGGCAATATACCAGATTGAAAGTAATTGAGGAAAGGAAGTTTCTGGCAAGGAAGAAGTAACAGTTTCTTGGAGGCAGTTTTATATCCCACATACGCAATGATATATGGTTCCAGCTTCACAGCAGTCAGATTTCCAATTACTGCATTAAAAGTGATTTAATAACTCAGAATAGAGAGAATTAAGGAAAAACAGAAATATAAGCCACTACAAGAGAGGAAATATGAGTGCCTTTACAAACTAAACACACACGGGAAGCGAGTGGGCATTGCAGGATATATATAGGACACTCGGGAATGCTGGATTCCAAGAGGATGATGTCAGCAAAGCTCGGCACTTGCAGGTGTGTGTGTGTGTGTGGTACAGTAGGACTGCACTTGGATTTTCCACAAACAGTTTAAACTTCATGCTGGAGAGGGAGGTCATGGCAAGTATCACTGAAAACTAGACTAAGCTGCAACGGAACTTTATTTTGTGTTACTTTGGCGCTGCCAGTAACAACAGAGACTGGAATCAGGTTGCAAGTCAGTAACTCACCTGGCTCTCAAGATATAGCTACTTTAATTTCATAAGATAACTTCTAATGAAGTCTGATGTATTAAACTCAAGTTTAAATGAGAGAATCCAAATCTGATGTTCATTTCGCTTTATACAACTCAAACTATGAAGTATTTTAAAGACTGATTTTCCAAAAGGAACATAATAGAACAATTTGGAAGCACTTCTACATAAATTTTCACTGTAGGACCCACAGCATTGATCAAGACAGGAATCCTGGTCAATTTTCCTCCTCCTCAGCCTCACTCCAAATTGCTATTCAAACTAATCAGCTCCCATCAAAAAGAGTTCCTTCTCAAGATGACTTGGTTTCTGTGGATCACTGCCATATTGTCAATCATTTTTGAACATAATTCTTATAATGTGGATGAAACTGGCTTCTCCAGTATTTATTGTCCAAAACTTGCAATCCTGAAAATTGACTGATACTATGGAGATGCTTGGGAGATCACTACAGAGGGCAGTCATGGCTTAATTTAGCAAAAAAGAATTACAGACAGGTCAGTTGGTGAAGACATCAGGTTTCCTACCCAGATGGGTTTTTATGACAATCTGAAAAATTCCTGTTCACTTTGACGAACATTGGTACTTCCATCAGATTTTTCAAACTGTATGCAAACTTTCAGAAAGCCTAAGTGACATTCAGAGCTTATGCTCTTCAGATTAGAACTTCAGTGACAGAACGATTACACAACATGCGTGGAAGCGAACTAACCCCCATTCCAGATTAATTGACCTTTGGTTTAGATTTTTTATAAAGTTTTCAACACTGAAACTCTTGCACCAACTCACTGGAAAGTTCTGAAGTATTCATGCATGGTCATGACAGTGCTTCGTGGGGAATAGGATGATTTGTAACACAGCACTTCTTTTGTTTTCTTTGCACATCATGACTAATGATCAGCTGTGCATTGAACATGAATGAGATTTATTTCAATAGTTGCTTTTTGTGACCTCCCATACAGACAGTCTGCAAAGATACTGGTACTGTTAGCTGACAAAGAACTTTCCTCCCCAAAAGGAGATGACCACTGCTGGGGTGTAACTGTCAACAGTCTTGTGTGGGTTGGGGAAGCTTTTGATCAGAGAGGTCTATCTTTGCCCTAGCCCACAATCTGCACCAGGCCACAATCAACAGCCAGAATTGGGGCTCATCTGGCCTGTTACCAACATTTTCTTGGCATGTGCTCATTTTATTGCCTGATCTTTATGTGACACCAGAATGAAATTTTGGGGGAGCATGACAGGTATTTAGCAGGCAGAGAACTTTCATTTATTGAGCTGAGGGAATGCTTTCGTTACTGGGGGGCTCTTGAAGGACAACGATGGTTTGTTTCCTGCGCTAATTCTATTTTAGCTCAGAGGGCAAATGATTTCGTCAGCACTACGCTCAGCTTCAAGAGGCACAAACTTCTTGAAATATAGTTCACAGTTTTTTTCCCTAATAAATTCACCCAGGATATTGAGAGTGTATAACTGGCCCAAACTATGGCACAGGGCAAGATGTGCTCCATTCCAGTCAAGTTGCCTTTTCTTTGTCTTCAAGGATGTACAGGTAGCTTGCAAATACTGTACCCTACTTTACTGCCCTCCGTCTTTCAAAACTATCTTCAGCAAGCTCCGAGTTTAAAACAAAATTTCATGCTGACGGTAGTGCTCCTACAGTGGAAGTTGCTTGTAAATCTTTTTTGATTGATACTTGAGGTGGGCTTCAAAAACTGTACATTCCTTTGCTAACTCTTTGTCAAATTTAAACACTGCAGCACTTACCAATGTACAGGCAGGTGTCACAGAAAGGTCCATGAGGCTACTTCCACCAAGAAAAAATGATAAAAATTTGAAGAGGCCGTGCAGCAATCAGAAAACACTGGAGCTTCACAGTAGCAATTACTGCCTTATAGCCCACAGACACAAAATCTCATCTAGCTACTCCTAGTGAAACCCCTCAGTTACAGTCAGAGAAGCAGAAATCGTTTAATTTCCTGGAGTGAGAAACATCAGGTTTATTCAGTGGACCCAAGTCCAGTGGTCAGCATGCTGTCCATTAAAGAAAAATCACTCATGGGATGTGGGCATTTATTGCCCTACTTGCCATTGAGAAGGTGGTGATGAGCTGCCTTCTTCAACTGTGCAGTCCATGTGCCATTTGGATGGGAATTTCTGCATTTTGACCCAGCAACATTGCAGGAACACCTATATAATTCCAATTAGGATGATGAGTGTCTTGTCCTTGTCCTTCTGGATGGAAGTGGCCATGTGTTTGGAAGGTGCTTTCTGAAGGAGTCTTGAAGAATATCTGCAATACATCTTGTAGATGGCACACACTCCCGCTCCTGAGCATCAGTGGTGAAGGAAGTGAATGTTTGAGCATGTGGTGCCAATGAAGCAAGCTGCTTTGTCCTGGATGGTGTCAAGCTTCTTGACTGTTGTTGGAACTTTACCCATCCAGGCAAAAAGGCAGTATTCCACCATATAATTGACATGTGCCTTGCAGACGGTGGACAAGTGAATATCCCCACTTCTGACCAAATGATAAAGGGTACGTCATTGATGGAGCAGCTGAAGGTGTTTGGGCCTATGACACTAGATTGAGGAATTTCTCTGGAGATTCTAGAAGCTGTGATGACTGACGTCCAACAACCACAATCATCTTCCTATGTGCCAGGTATGACTGCAACCAACAGTGAGTTATCCCCTAATTCCCAAATTAATCTAATTGTGCTCAGGCTCCTTGATGGTACACTCAAGGAAGGATGGTATATAATCAGCAAGAGGTTTCATTTTCCATGTTGGACCTAGTGCCATAAGACTTAATGTGGTCCAGAGTAAATGTTCAGGACTTCAGGGCAACTCCCTCACCACTGTGTACCATTGTGTCATCAGCACGTATGCTTGGCTTGTCTTGCCAGTGGGACAGGACATATGCTGGGATGACGATGGTGGTGTCTGGTACATTGTCCTTGAGGTATGATTGCTTGAGTGTGACTATGCCAAGCTGCTTCTTGAAGAGTCTATGAGACAGCTCTCCCAATTTTGGTACGAGTCCCTAAATGTTAACAAGGAGGATTGGTGAATACTTATTAGTTCATTGGGAACACTTTGCAGGGTCAACAGGGCCGTTTTTGTCACTGTCGTTTCTGGTGCCTAAGTTGTTGCCAGCTGTGTTGTTTGGTTTTATTTCATTTTTCAGACTTTGTAATAATTCAGAAAGCCTGACTTGAAAAGAACATTGTTTACTGTTGAACACCAAATAGAGTCACAACTCATGGCGTACATAGACTATTGCCTGCCTGGAACAGACAGTTCTTCAAATCCACCCCAGGGTCTGCATTTTCATACAGAATTCAGGTGATGAGTTCCACTGGGCAAGTCATTGCTTGTTACTAAGGGAACTTATACTCAATGAGTTGCATGAGGAGGTGAATTAGTGATTTCGCCATGGACCCTGTTGGAGTTATCACAGACTTTGGAGTGACTGATGCAACTGGGCGAATTGGGCAGTTCAGAAGGTAGTTAAGAATGAATCATGTTGCTATGGATCGGGAGTCACATGCAGCTAAGATCAAGTTGATTTCCTTCCGTGAAGGACATTAAAGAATAAAATCTAGATTTGCCAATCATCCCAACTTGATGTGCTGGGATTAATTAATTTCAAATAAATGATGAATGTTGGTATTGAATTAGCACTGATCAGAAAACCAAGAGACTGATGGGCAATTGCAAATGAGCCTTGTCACAACCTCATCCACATACATAGTCATCTAGTAGCACGCGTCACTGTATAATAATCCAGAAGAATAGGAACACTGGTTTATCTTTTCACATTACGTAAATGTGATAATAATAGCTGATGCCCATTCCAGTCTTGGCAGAAAATTGCTGAGTTGCTCAGACAGCCTTGCACATTTTGGTCATGTGGTTTGTCTTCAATTATCCTCATCATTAGAAGGTCCAAGCAGCAAAATCTACCAACAAAAAGAAAAACAATGGTCCACTGTGCAAACCACAATGTGTGCAGAAAGGTCTCCAAGCTCTCTCACAGATTTACGATTTTCCATTTGCCTGGGCATTTGCTCAGTTTGTTTATGATAACTTTCATTAAACAGCACGGGTATTGTACAAAAAGAGCAAAATACCAAAACACAGTCATGGTACAGTCAAGTCAACCACAAAAATGAATGTGCTGTACATGTAGCAATCCATGGTGGACAAGTACATTAGTATTTGTTGCCATACATAGCCAGCTACTTTGAGGTGAAAGGGGAGCTGGGAATCTAAAAGATAGAGAGCAAGCAAGCAAATTATGAAATTCAGAGATAGCCAGAAAAGTCTCACGGATCACAACCAAACAAGGTCCCTGGCCTTGATTACTGTCTGGGAACTTCTGCCAGATATTGACAGGTTTGAAGATAAAATCAAATTAGACCACGGTACTGCAGTGAATGTCATGGCTTAACCATGCTGAGATATTCCAAGGTCAGGCAGAAGAAGGGCTGAAACTTTGAAGAAAAAAGACTGTGAGGAATTTATATAACAGAACAAATAAGGACCGCATTAAGGGTCCATATTAAACAATAATGCTGTTAGAATCTTGGAAATCACATTGTGCAGTCCACTACATCGAAAGAATCAGCACCTACTGGAATCAACTTCCATGTCTTGTAACTTTGTCAAACAGGGCCAGAAGTCGAGGAAGTTTTCACATTGAGATTAAAATACCAATCCCTAACAACTTGAGTTCAAAAAACATATATGGTATTGGTCCACACTGAGTGAAAATCATATCAGGAAGTGACAGAATGTGACTACCCACTGAAGCCTTTTCCCAAAGCTCATCCTCTTTCTCACTTGAATTCTAATTACGAAACAAACTTTCAGCCCAGTTCATTTGGTCAAATGAACTACTTCTGCAGACAAACTGTTGACTAGAAACAAATGCAACTAATTTCAAAACCATTCACTGACAACTGCATATTTTTCGATATATTTCATGGTGATCAATTCTTAAATTTGTGCAGATAGCCTTTTCCTCACAGTAACAAAATAAAACCTTATTTCAAATTGTCATAATTTGCATAAACATTTCTGAAAACATTTATGAAGCAAGATTTCAGTGTACAAAAAAGTAGTGAGTGATTTAGTATTCCGACTACAAGTGCTAAATGGCACAGTGCTTACTTTCCCTCCTGAAACGTTTCTCCCAAAATGTTCGTGTTTATGTTGGCTGTGAACTGTCTTTAAGCTGAAGAGGTTTAGTTGTCAAACTACTCTGCTACAGCAGAGTTGAACTCCTGCCAAGCAGATAGGAACAAGTATCTAATTCGAAAAGAGAATTTTTTCTGTTGTTTTCTTTGGCCCACATGTCGAAGAGAACCGTTTCCACCTCATCTTGACTGGTCAAAGGTTTTGAAATATTGAACATTTCAAGCTATTCATGATGTAGTTGCCTGCTTCTGCTGCACAAACAAAATGGCTGATTGCTTCCAAATCTGGATGAAGGTCAGGAAGATGAAGGTTAAAGGTCACTGGAAGAAACCCAAGAAAAATTGAAATTTTGGATTCAGAGCGGGAACAGTTCCACCGCTTCGTTCCCAAACTGCATTCCATTTTTTCAGTTTACTGCAACTCAGTAATCAATAATTGTCTTGGTGTACAGAGCGTGAAATCCAGGCCAAAAAAAGGACCCAAATAATGCTGGAACTGAAGTGGATATCGAGGTATTGCTGTGGTCAACTGTTATTTCCCACTCCGGTCTTATTTTGTACCAAGTCAATTCAATTGAATGATTAAGTGACTGTAAATTTTAAAAACATAATTGTGTTGGTTAACACAAGCAAATCATAGCAATAAGAAAATTTCACTTCAAGGAGCAAGCCTGTTTTGTTCTGTCTGTTGACAGTTCAAAACTGGTACTTGGAAATTAAACAAGAAGGTCAGTTCTACTATCTCAGGTCACTTCTGTTTCTGAGAAAGGTAGGCAAAGGGGAAAGCGCCACATTGCTGAACAAATCCAACATTTGATCAAGTGTGTAGAAGATTAGATTAATCAAGCAGCACTGACGAAGTGAGGCCATGTTTGGCTTTTCAAAGCAGAAAAATTGGTGGAAAATGATGAAGAACAGAAGAAATACGAGTTGGAGTCGGGCATAGAGCACCCTGACCTTGCTCCAACATTCAACCAAGATCATGGTTGAACTTCTTAACTTCCCAGCACATCCCCATGTCTCTTGATTTAATTCGTGTCCAAAAATTTATCAAAACCCGAACTGAACTGTTCTTATCAATTGAGCATATAGAGTGCTCTCCCAGAAAACAAAGACTGATGTAGCTGAATGTTTGGGTATTGCAGGAATGTAGTGAAAGAAACGTTAAAGCAATGCAGCAAATCTCGATTTCAGCACAGTGAAAATGCAGCAAAGAAGAAAGGGTATTGAAGATAATAAAATGAGGTAATTTGAGAGAGAAGTGATCAGAAGAAAATGTGAGCTTGCATATTTTAGTTTTTTGAGCTCCAAATCCAAACTTAAAAGGCATTCTGCTTCTTTGACAGCTAGGCCCATTCTTTTACATTCTGCTGTGCCTCTTTGAGCTTGCACAGCTTGGCCTGATTCCCTGATGCTATGCAATTACTGTGAAACCAGATAAGCTTCCACCTCATTGACAGCAGCACCTAACTGCAAATTGTTCCAGTGAAGCAGTGAATTAAGTACACACAATCCTACGAGTAATTTTCTTATCATTTCAGGGATTATAAAATAGAGACATGTTTTCCTGTTGAAGGTCAAACTTTGTCTTCGCCAGTTTAAAAAATATCATCGATGAGGAGCTGAATCAATTGTACTCAAAAGACCCAAGGTATGGATCCCTCGTGGTCAGCTAACACAAATACATATTAATAAGCTTGCAAAGTGGGTGTGTAATTGACAAAATTAATTTCAATGTAGATAAGGATTTATGTTTGAGGGAGTGATAATGAGGCCTCATTGACTCAGTCCTTGCAATCCGCAAGGGATAGCGGCACAGACTTTTCCACGATACATTGCCTTTGTACTACAAAGGATTGCACGATCCGTTTATTGAAGACAACCATTCTTCCACTGCAGGGACTATGGTAATTGAATATAACGCAAATGAAGTTGTCCAAGTGCTCGTAGACAATGTCAACAAAGAACACCTCTGGGAAAGATCATAATCGTAAGATGTAGGAACAGAAGTAGGCCATTCAGCCATTTGATTCTGCTTTGCTGAAATCATGGCTGATCCTCAACTCGACTATCCTGCCTTTTCGCCATAAACTCTGCTTCCCTTACTGATTAAAAATTTGCCCATTTCAGCCTTGAATATACTTAGAGACCCAGGCTCTGTGGTCAAGTAGTCCCTAGATTCACTGCCCCTAGCAAGAATCTTTTCCCCCTTTGACCCTATTTACAATGATTGTACAATAGTGTCCTTCCTATTCCACTCTGGGTATTGTCATCCAAATAATTGCTCTCTCATGCTGCCACATCCTTTTGCTTTGTAAGCCTACAGTTCCCCTCTCCCAAATCCTCGCTAACACCCGAACCTGTGCACAACAATCAGCCACAATTCATCATTAAATCTACAGCCAATTTTTTTGTTTTACTCATTTCAAGCTGCTGCATATTCTTTTTCAATTTCATTCATACAAGAGCTGTAACTGCAACTCATACAATGTAGATAGAAACACCACACATGGAAGACAACGTCCACTTCTCAATAAAGTGTGACATACAAACGTTCAGATATTGGTCAAGGACAAGTAAAGATTCAACTGCTCACATGTCACATGTGATTGACCAGATTTTGCTTCTTCATCATGAATAAGTGTCCATAATAATGTCTGGTCTAAACATAGGAAAAGGGTTTTAAAGTTCTGGTTCTGGGTTAAGAGATGATGTGTTTGGTCAAAAACAGGTATTTCATCTGAAGTTGAGATCAAATCCTGCCCAGACTGATACGATGAAATCTTTCAATGTCTATAAATTTCCTATGTGTGTAGTGGTGAATGCTCTTCTGATGTTGACACTGGAAGAGAGAAAAAAAAACTTTCACTGCACTAAATGGTCTTGTACCTATCCAAGAAGTGCCTAATGCTCAACAGGTATCTCAAATGCAATGTATTGTATTCCACAAAAGTAAAAGCCCTCATAGAGTCATACAGCATGGAAACAGACCTTTCGGTCTAACCAGTCCTTGCCAAACATCATCCTAAGCTAAACTTGTCCCACTTGCCTGCTCCTGGCCCATATCCCTCCAAACCCTTCCTATTCATGTACTTTTTAAATGTCTTTTAAATGTTGTAACTGTGCCCACAACCACCACTTCCTCGGGAAGTTCATTCCACATGCAAACCACTCTTTGTGTAAAATAATTGCCCCTCATGTCTTGTTTAAATCTTTCTCCTCTCACTTTAAAAATATGTCCCCCAGTCTTAAAATACCGATCCAAGGGAAAATACACCTACCATTAACCCAATCTACACCCCTCATGAGTTTATAAACTTCTATAAGGTCATCTCTCAACCTCCTACATTCCAGTAGAACAAAGTCCCAGCCTATTCAGTCTTTCTTGATAACACAAGCCTTCCGTACCCAGCAACATCCAGGTAAATCTCTTCTAAATCCTCTCCAGCTTAATAATATCCTTCCTTTTACAGGGCAACCAGAACTGGACACAGTACCCCAGAAGAAGCCTCACCAGTGTCCTGTACAACTTCAACATGACTTCTCAACTTCTAATTCACCACAAAACTGCTTCTTCAGCACAGTGGGAAATGTGATTGTTGTTTCATGTTTGACAGATCAGGCCCAAAAGAATCTTGGTTTCCAAAGCAGAGTTTCAAGAGTTAATGACTCTTGCAGTCATTAATGACTCAAGCTCTTCAGTAAAAATTGAGGCTGACAATTGTTTTTCTATCGTTTGCATGCTTTCCTCCCACCTAAAAATCGGCAACCGCTACAAATGAGGGAAAATAATCAATCCATGTCTGGGCCTCCATTATTGCTACCCTTAGGAAGTATAACTTCTTCAGTTTGAGAAGACTTATTTCCTTGCCATTAATTCCCCTCCTCTTCTGTCAAGATTATTTGGCCTTTGCTTACTGCTTCCCTACACCAAAACAACTGTGATCAGCAAAACTTATTTTGCAACCACAAATAGCAGGAAAATACATCACTTGATAAGATTACAATTCCCAACATAGAGTGGATTAAAAAATGTTCTGCTGTTATGTGCATTTGTCAAGTTTTTAAATCAAACTTCAAACAGAATACTTTCTGCAGATGTTTGTCTGAAAACTTACAAACCTTTATTTGGAAAGCTGGAAAAGCTATTCAGTGCTTAATGGACCATAAGCACCACTGACTGCGCCCCTCATGATCTTGTGTATTTCCAAACATGTTATAACCTGAATGATGTATAATCAGTGTCCCTTGATGGAAGGTTTTATTAAGGAAGATTTGCTGAGGGAAGAAGACAATATTGGAGTAATATTTCAACTCAGAATATGAAGAAGATTCAAACGCCATGATCCAAAACAAGAGAAAAAGAGGACTGTTAGGAAATCATGAAATAATTACAGATCACCAAGATTGAATTTTAAATCTCATTCACATGTAAGTGTAAAAGACAGGGAGCTGGAGAGATACAGGGTCATTCAACAGCATCATAAGGCTTGATTTACAATCCTAAAAATGGCACAGAACAGCTCCATTAAATTGTTCAAAATCATTCAATTTGAGATTGACCAGCTGTCGCAAAACCTGTGATTTCATAAAGGGCTGGTTTGAAACCTCAGTCTGAAAGGGAAAAAGTCATTGCCCCAATATCTTCATTGTTTAAAACTAATTCACGAAACATATTTATGAACAATATTGCTGATAACTAAGCTGACGCTGACTTTCTCTTTTTCAAATATTCTCTCTCAATGGCACCATTAACATGCATGTCACCCAATAAGCTGCAGGGACCAACAACCTGATTTTAACTCTGTGAGTGAGTGAGTTTCAACTTTGTCAGAGGTCTATGTCCGAGTTACCTACTTTCAATCTGAGTTAATTGTGAGACCACAGTAATTGACCTTAGCATTCCTGTCAGAGGGAAAGTACAAGCGGCTGGAGTTTTCACGCCTAATAGTTATTCAGGGATCATGCTCAAAGTTTACAAGGAGAATTAAAAAGCTTTCTGCTGAAATCTTGTGACTTCAACTGCAGGTCACCTTCTTCCTCATTCTCCTGAATCTTTTTCTGTCAGTACACTTGCCTAACTAATTCAATTTTACGGCATGATAACTGTTTCAGCCTTCCCAATCCAGTCTGCTGGATGATAGCATGTCAGTTGAGCTCAGTTGGGAGCACTCTTCACAAGCTGTCAGAAGGTTATGGTTTAGACCTTGTCTTCCTGCATGACTGAGGGAATCCAGCATTCTCAGAGGTGGTGTCCTTTATCATTAGTTTCTTAGTCACCTGGATGTTAAAAACAGTTTTGAGAAGTCAATACGATTGGTGCTGAGGGAAGCAAATTGGCCAAAATACCAACTTTAGGTGGATAAATCTATTCACAAATGTAGGGAACTTTTCTCAAAAATCATGCAGCATCATCTTCGGTCTGTGGAAATAATAAGTGGTTTTGTGGTCCGTTATTTTAGGAATGAGCAGTTGCAAAGGTACATAGCCATTGACATTTTGTGCACAGCAAAGTTCCTTGCCTGTCCATAGGAGCTACTGATGAGATTTCCAAGACTAATGAAGCTTTACAACCAAACTTGGACATTGGAGCAGAAAGCTGTGCATAATCCTTCCAAATACTCTGCTGTTTTGGTGCAGCTTTCCAGAAGTATCACATTAAAAAAAAAGGATGATTTCAGAATTCAATTCAATGAATGTGATAGAATACTGAAGAATTAGATGTGTTTAATCTTGCAATATTCATTCTGGATGTGTTTTGTGTGAACCTCCTGTTAAAATTAAATGTTGCATACTAAGCTGATTTTGACACCAATGAAAAAGAGATTGTTACCCACGTTACTGTTCTTAATAGGGATGTATGACTGCAAGATTTTCTCAAAACACTAAACAGTATCAAAGGTATATCCTCTTGGGGACAGGATTAAGAAACATATTTTTTGAAAATCTAAGCCAGACACAAGGGACGAAGGTATCCTGTTCTTGACAGCTGCCAACGAGAAGCTGACCAGAGTTTAATGTTCCTGTCTGAAGACTGAGGGGTTCCTCTGAACAGCTGAAAGAGCAACAGTGACAACCAGTGCACTCTTTCAGAAACGAGTGAGAAGACAGCTCCCTTAGAGAGACTGTGTATACACAATAGCTAGGTCAGTTGCATCACATCCTTTGATGATTAGCAGGAATTATTTGAATTGAGTTGCAGGCTTTTCTAATGGCCCGATGTTCACTGTGACATCTCTTTTTTTAAATATCTTAAAAGAAGCTCTTGTCATCAGTTTTTATATTCCTTGCTAGTTTGCCCCTGTAGTTCTGCCAATCTTCAGGGCTACCACTAACTTTTGCCTCGTTTATGCCTTTTCTTTCAACTTTATACTCTCCTTCACTTCCTTAGTTAGCGATGGTTGGCTTATCCCATCCTTAGAATGTCCTCCTTACTGTGACGTATTTTTACTGAGAGTCATGAATTACCTCCTCAAATATCTGCCACTGCTTGCTTATTGTCTTTTCTAGGGGGATGGTTTAATTCAATTGTCTAGATGGCTGACTTGCAATGCCAACAGTATGGGTCGAACTCCCACACTGGCTGAGTTTACCATGAAGGATTCTCCTTCTTAAGTTTCCCCTTGTCTGAGGCATGGTGACTGTCGGGTTAAACCACCACCAATCGTCTCTCCATAATAAGAAAGCAGCCCTATGGTCAACCAAGACCTTAGCAACTTTCCCTTTACTTTTACAGCTTTTCCTGCTGATCTGTCAGCCAAGGCAACGACTGCTTACTCTCTCCTCATTTCATGATAATTCCTTTCATTTAAGTTAAATAGTTATTTCTGAACCAAGTTTCTCACACTCAAACTGAGTATTAAATTCTATCATTTTATGATCTCTACTTCTTTGGGGATCTTTTGCACGGAGGTCATTTATTAAACCTGCCTCATTACCCATTGCGAGATGCAGGACAGCCTGTTCCCTGGTTGATGCCATGACATATTGCTCTAAGAAACTTAGAGACTAAGAAACTAAGAAACTATCCCCAGTGCACTCCACGACTTTGATGTTGTTGCCAACTTTTCCAACTTGATTGACACGATCAACATGGGAGATTAGAGTCATCCATAATTATTGCCCTATTCTTTTGACACGCTCCTATTATTTTTTCATTTATATCCTTTCCTACAGTGTGGCTACAGTTTGAGGCTCTTTATACTACTCCTACTAATGTCATCTTCCCTTGCTACTATTTAGCTCCACCCAAATGGACTCTACATCATCCTCGTCTAGATCAGTTCTCCCAACTGTCCTCATTTCATTTCTTATTAATAGTGTTACCCACCATCTTTTACTTTCCTCGTGTCTTTCCAAAAGATTGAATATCCCTCTCAAGTTCCCAGTTGTGATCTTCATGTAACCATGTCTCTATCATGGCTATGAAATCATATCCATTTACCTCAACTGGCACTGTCAGTTCACCCACCTCATTCTGAATGGAATGTTTTGTGCACAACTTATAAAGCCTTTAGACTTGGCTTTTTGCCATTTTTAGTCTTCCTGGTGTTTACAATGTACTGTAACTCTATTTGATTCTTGCCTTTGTACAGTTTTTACATGTTACTGTTCTTTCTTATATTGTCATTCTTGTTTCTTTCCCCTGTCACCCTGCATAGGTTCCCACAACTCTATCAAACCCTGATTCTGGATTTAGTCCGCCCCAACCACACTAGCAAATACTTGCCCAAGGACATCAGTCCCGGTGCTACAACACATTTAATTGACACTGGTCCCACCTCCTGAAGAACTGGGGCCAACATCCCGGGAATCTGAAACCTTCCCCTTTGCAACATCTTTCTAGCCAACTACTCATCTGATATATCCTGCTATTCCTCCTCTGACCAGGACATGGACTATGATCTTTGATGTCCTACTTTTCAACCTGCTTCTTAATTCCCTATCAACCCTTTTTTTTAATGTATGTCATAGGTCCCAATGTGCACCACAACCACTGGCTGTTCACGCTCTCCCTCGAGGATGTTCTGTAGTTACTCTGGAACATCCTCGACCCCAGCCCCAAGGAGGCAACATACCAGCCTGGAGTCTCACATGTGCATACAGAAATACCTCTCTATTAACTTTAGAGTTGAATTTTCAATGATGATTGCATTCCCACACTTCCTCCTCTGCTCCCATGCAGCAGAGCCAATCATGGCGCAACAAATTTAGCTGTTACTGATTTCCCTCAAGAGACAGTAACCAAGATGGTATGTAAATTTTGCAGGGGAATAGCCACAGAGGGAGCCTGCGCTGCCTGTCTGGTCCTCTTACTCTGCTTGGTGGTCACCCATTTCCTTTCTGCCTTTTAAGTCTTAGCCTGCAGTATAATTACCTCTCATATGTACTATCTACAATACTCTCTGCTTCATGTCTGCTCCAGTAGCTCCAGCCGCTGCACCAGCTCCTGAACCTAGGCTTCCAGAAACTGCTGCAGGAGACACTTCCTGCACAAATGCTGGCCCTGAACACTGGAAACCAGGGAATCCATGGCTTTGATCACTCCTGCTGTGACTTACTCCTTTTGATTAAATCTTTAAAGGTCTCATAAAATCAAATAATATCAATTATTTTAACTTCTTTCCTTGTCCACGTTAAAACTGAATAGAGCCCTTACAAATTAAAAATCACGAAATAAAGATTTTATGAAGTTATATGAAGTTATATATTTTATGAATTATAGTAGCATGAATACTCACCATCTGTACTCACCCAATCAGCAGCTTCCATTTTCCCAGAGTCACTTTTGAATCCTGTGGCAGAAACATTTCTAGCATATGGTGTCAACATCAAGCAGTCTAAGGTATGTTCTGAGGAAGGGTCACCGGACCCGCAACGTTAACTCTGTTTTTGCCTTCACAGATGCTGCCAGATTTGCTGAGCTTCTCCAGAAACTTTGTATTTGTTCCTGATTTACAGCATCTGCAGTTCTTTTGGTTTTTATTCTGAGATATGTGTACAGTTGCTACAGCATCAGTAAAGTTAGAACATCTACTACACAAGAGTGGTAGATGTTCCCAATTTCAACAGTTACCCTGTCATATCTGTGAGAAATGCAGATTGTCAATCAGTGCACCTCTAAGGATCGGTCAGTGTTCAATGTTGTTGATTCATATCTTTGTATTAATGGCTTGCAAACCTCCAATCAAGAGACTCTGTAGGTTTTCACTGAACTGTCTTTGCTCAAGTAAACACAAACTGTGGCTAGCCTACTGTATTGTGCCATTCCCCTTAAATTGCAGAGTTAACATTCTGGCTGCTGGATTTTGGTCAGAAGCCAATCAAGCTAGTGCACAAGAACAAAAACAGAAGTTGCTGGAAAAGCTCAGCAAGTCTGACAGTATCTGTGAAGAGAAAATCAGAGGAAACTTTTTGGGTCCAGTGAGCCTTCCTCATATTTCTCTCCACAGATGCTGCCAGACCTGCTGAGCTTTTCCAGCAACATCTGTTTTTGTTCCTGATTTACAGCATCCACAATTCTTTTGGTTTTTAACAGTCTAGTTTTGAATGGAACTGAGTCCACAGTACAAGTTTGTCTCATCACCAAAATTTAACTTTAAAAAATGAGTGAATGTGAGCATTGAAAGAATTGAACAACAAAGAAAACTTCTGTAATGGTGTGGGATGGGATGGGGTGGTCGGGGGAGGAGAGTAAAATTTTCTGATTTCAACGACCATAACCCCAACTCTTTGTCATCTACTGAAGAAAGTGGAAATTAATTCTGTCTGCTTTTGGTCAAGCCAACATATTTTATTACATCAAATTGTTTCAGATGTACGTTAATAACTTCAAGATGTTTACTTAATTTGTTTTGTTTCCTATCTAATAGACTGCACCTGCTTTCTGTGTAGGGTCTATCTACACAAAAGTTTGGATACGATCCAATTCCAAGAAGACCATTAAGTAGAAAACTTCCTGAGATGACATAAATAATGGAAAAATGTGGTCCAACTCTTGAAAGTGTCATGTATTTCACAAGCAACTTTGGAACCTGCAGTGTCATAAAAAACACGACAAAAGAAACTGACTAAAGTGTTTAAAAACTGATAATAACTCTTCTAGGAGTTGCATGCCTACATCCTAGGTAGCAGAAACAACCCAAGGCCCATTGGAAGCAAGCAGAAATTCATACTAGAAGTCAAGTATTCATAGTCTTGTCTCTCTTCCACATGTCCAATGGACTGGAGGATAGCAAATTTAACCCCACCTTTTAAAAAAGGAGGAAGACAGAACACAGGGAATTGTGAGCCGGTTCGCCTGACGTGGTGGTGGGGAAAATGTTGGAGTCAATTATTAAGGATGTAATAACTGAACATTTGGAAAGCGGTGACAGGATCCGTCCAAGTCAGCATGGATGCACCAAAGGGAAAACATGTTTGACGAATCTTCTGGAATTTTTTGTGGATGTGACCAGTAGAGTGGACAAGAGTGAATCAGTGGACGTCGTCTATCTGGACTTTCAAAAGACTTCGGACAAGATCGCACACAAGAGATTAATAAGCAAAATTAAAGCTCATGGTATCGGAGGTAATGTATTGACGTGGATAGAGAACAGTTTGCCAGACAGGAAGCACAGTGTTGGAATAAATGGGTGCTTTGCAGAGTAGCAGGCAGGGACAACTGGGGTACTGTAGGGTTCAGTGCTGGGACATCAGCTGTTAACAATATACGTTAACAATTCACATAAAGGAACTGAATGCAATATCTCCAAATTTGCAGACGATACGAAGCTAGGTGGCAGTGTGTGCTGTGAGGAGGATGCTAAGTGGCTGCATGGTGACTTGGACAGGTTGGCTGACTGGGCAAATATTTGGCAAATGCAGTAAAATGTGGATAAATGTGAGGTTATCCACTTTGCTGGCAAAAGCAAGAAAGCAGATTATCATCTGAATGGTAGCAGTTTAGGAAGAGGTGAGGTGCAACGAGACCTGGGTGTCATGGTAGAATAGTCGCTGAAGGTTGCCATGCAGGAGCAGCAGGAGGTGAGGAAACTTAATGGCATGCTGGCCTTCATAGCGAAGGGATTTGAGTATCAGAGTAAGGATGTCTTGCTGCAGTTATATAGAGCATTGGTGAGGCCACCCCTCCAGTATTGTGTGCAGTTTTAGTCTCCTAGTCTGAGGAAGGACATTCTTGCTGTTGAGGGAGTCCAATGGAGGTTCACCAGACTGATTCCCAGAAAGGCAGAATGACATATGAAGAAAGATTGGATCGACTAGGCTTGTATTCATTGGGAATTAGAAGTATGAGGGGGGAGCCTCATTGAAACATATAAAATCCTGATGGGACTGTACAGGCTAGATGTGGGAAGAATATTCCCGATGTTGGGGAAGTCCAGAAATCAGGGTTGCAGTCTAAGAATAAGGGGTAAGCCATTCATGACAGAGAAAGAATTTCTTCACTCTGAAAATTGTGAACGTATGGAATTCTCTATCACAGGAATTTGTTGGGGCCAGTTCATTAGATATAGTCAACAGGATACTGGACCTGGCCCTTGTGGCTAAAGGGATCAAGGTGTATGGAAAGAAAGCTGGAGTGGGGTACTGAAATTGCAAGATCAGCCATGATCATATTGAATGGTGGTGCAGGCTCAGACAGCTGAATGGCCTACTCTTATACTATTTTCTACGTTCCTATGTCCTCATTTTTTAAAGTGGAGTGCAACTGGAGCTCTTAGCCCCTGTTTCACATTGATGAGTCAGTTTAACTGTACTGCTAACAGCCTTGAAATTCCGAAATATGAAAAATACAACTGTGATTCTAAGGATTTGGGATTTCAAACAATGAGGAATGTGGAAAACGGAATGTGAATAGTTGCTGGAATACAAACTTGAAGGCTTTTCCATAATTTCTTCAGGGGACAGGTCTTATTGTAAATTAGATTAGGTTCCAAATGACCCCCTTCTGGGTGGGAACTGATGGGAGTAAATTGTGATGAAACATTGAAACAGAAATTGGGATATCTATCTTTGACATAAATATGACATGCCTAATAAGCAAAATATGGAAGGTGCCATCCTGACATCTTTCAGAGAGCAAACAGAAATACCGAGTGAAAGAACTCTCTTGTATGAAAATGAAAAACAGGATGAAGTGTGTTAACTTATGCAGATTTACAAGGTGAGATGATTGAAATTTAGGGACTTCAAATAACAGTCTCATATTTAAGTGGTTAGTGCTATTTGGGATTACTACTGTTTTCATTGGTAAGATGTGTTGCATTCTTGGTACTTGACTGACAATTCTGATAATTTTCTGATCAAAGGAAATGGACCTACAAAGTCAGCACTATTTTTTGTCTCCACAGATGCTGAGAGAAGATTTCCAGCCTTGACTGTGTTTTATTTTCAATTTCCAGCATCCTCAGTATTTTTCTGTGGTGTGCTGAGCATTTTATAACATTTTTACAACAGGAATAGATACTTCACATTCAAGGAACCTTCAACTGGACTCCATTTTACCACTTACCTTACTTGTATTAGCCTCTTGGACCAAAGGGAAACTCCTAAGGAACCTTCTCAGATAATGTTCTATCAAAAGCTCCTATGATGCGAAACTTGTACTTCGAAGAAACTTGATAAACTATGTTCTGACCAATGGTTTCTTAATTTTTACACCTATCTCGCTTTTTTTATGCCCAAGTGTTGTGAAATTTGAGATCTTGCTATGTCATTTTCCTTGATGCATGATTTTACCTCTTGCCAAATTCAGTTAAATTGTTAAGCCTGTGTATTATGGGGCAGTAATATTATTTTATTCTCCTATCATCTTAAAGGCAAATAAATTCTCATGCAAGATGAAGTAACTAACCGAAAGGAATCCACCAACAATTAAAATGAGAACAGGCCCTCATCTGTGCTGTCAACCTGTTGATCGTCCACTCCTGGAGTGGACAATTTAAGCCTGTTACATATAAAGCTGTCACTTGTTACTCATGTCGCCAACATGGAATGACTGGCACAACTGTTTATTAGCACAACTGAGAGGACAGTGATTGAAGAGTCTAACCTGTCCACTAATCCAACCCTTGCAAAGCAATGACTCACAGGACATAATGCTACATATTAGCTTCTGCAAGAAAGAAGTGAGAAGGCATATTGTTCCAACAGTATTGTTATAGCATTCAAGTAGGAAGCAAAACTTGTACAGAAGAATTAACGTGAAAATAAATGGAAACCCTCAGTCTTTCATTGCTATTCCAATGAAGCCACAGGGTCTCAACTGAATTAGCTGATCTAAAGTCAGACATGTTAAACGGAATAGAACTGACAAGAAATTTGAAAGGGAAATTCAGGCAGAGTTCGTACTCCTCAGTATTCTTTAGTGAATCCTGCTGAGCAAAGCTTTTGCACAGACAGGGTGGAAACAGAATCAGACTAAGCTGTCATAGCCTCTACAGCACAAATGACAAACCTGTGGTGGAACATGAACAGGATGTGAGCATGACATTAATCAAAATCACCAAAGCATTAATACCTGTGTCTGAATTGACTCCTGTCATTCCAAGTGTATTTTAATAGTTGATTTTTTTTATCCAGCTCACATCCTGTTTATGGACATGCTTTCCTTTTTACATCCCATTTCCATTTCTACAAGCATGTTGATCTTAGCTTTGTCAATTGGACAGAGTGAAATGGCCAAGACGACCTCACCAAGTTTACTGAATACATCCACTTAACATTACAACACATTCATTCCAGATCTGTACATTTGACAAGTTCAGGAGTATTTCTTCTTTGTGGGAATACTGCCTTGTTTATGCTCTCCACTACTGTGCTTGTTATAACTCTGGTTATATTACATGACAAAAGCAAAGACTAATACCTTATTATGCCTCTGAAGCATCTCAAAACACTAAGTGAATAACACTGTTGTGAAGTAACTACTGAATTCAGTCTCAATGCACAAAGCATTATCTGGTCAACTGGACTGAGGTGACCATTTTGCATTTTCCCCTTTTGCTGCAAGTGTGAATTTTATTGCTGAAACTGAAAATGATTGCCATCCTTTGACGTACTGTCAGGCACAAAAGGCATTTCTGCATTGCACTTCACATCGTCAGAACTCACTATGAATAGTGTTAGTCCAAGCACTAATTTTCAGTGGGTTATAATACAAATTTATGATACCCACTGAAATAAATCACAGAAGAGAGCATTCAATGTTCTGGGAAATGAATGAATGGGTTTGACATTATGGTGTACTTTGCTACCATCCATTGCAAACACTTCAATCCTAAAACTGCTGAAATGCTCTGAAGCCCAACAAAAGCAGAAGGAAAAGCACCTAATTTTCTGCTTCGACAATTTGTGGTTTCTACATTCAAGGATTTCAACAACTTCAGAGCATGAACACTGTCCTTCATTTTTATTACATCCTTTGTCTCTTTCCATCCACAGCATATTGATGACCTAAGTTTGGTCCCAGAAAAGCTGACATATTTGCTGCATTTCACACCTGTCAATTACAGTCACTTTGCATCCAGACTTCCCTTTTACAACTATTAACTTTCTATTCAACGTTTACTTTGGATCCTCACAATCTGTTCCACTCCTACTTTGTTAAAAGCAAAAATACCATCGTTTACCAGCTTCATTCAATTGCGAAACAAAGTCATATTGGACCTGAAATCTAAATTCTACTTCTCTTTACAGACACTGCAAAATTTGTTCAGAATCTCTGGCACCTTCAGTTTTTATTTCAGATCTACTGGATCTGCAGTACTTTATTTCTATCTGGTGATTGATATTTGTCCTAATACCAAGTTCTTTTTTTGTCTGCTTGCTTGAGGGATATTTTTGTCTCAGAGATCTTAGAAATTGTAGAGACAATGGAGTTTGTGCACATCTGCTAGAAAGATCTGAATTTATATTTGATACAGCAGCCAGAGGTTTGTCGTGGTGGCAAAATGGGAAATAGTTCTGAACAAGGCAAAAGGTAAAATGTTCTCAAATTTATTTTTTCACTTTCAGGTCCCTGGTAATCTTTGGTCCAACAGTCACCGAAAATGGATAGTTATAAATGATACCGCTTTCCTATTAACAATGCCCAAAGTGCTTGAAGAACAGGGTTTCAAACATTGCACACAAGAAGTAAAGTTGAATTTCTGCACAAAGAATTATGATAATAGAATGCTTTAGGAAGCACCACTACAAAAACAATATGGTCACTTGGTTACTGATCATTGACTTCAGAAAGAAAAGAATAGAACACGTCCCCGTCTACATCAACGGAACTGAGGTTGAGATGGTGAAGAGCATCAAGGTCAGTGACAATAACCGATGACCTGTCCCGCACTTGCCACGTAGATGTGACAGTCAAGAAGGCATAACAATGCCTTTTCTTCCCCAGGCGGCTCAGGAAATTTGGCTTGTCCATAAGGTCCCTCACCAACTTCTACAGATGCACCATTGAAAGCATACTGTCTGGGTGCATAATGGCCTGGTATGGTAACTGCTGTGACCAGGACCATAAGAAACTACTGAAGGTGGTGTGCACAGTCCAGACCATCACAAAAGCCAAACTTCCATCCATGGACTCTATTTACATGGCTCGCTGCTGTGGAAAGGCAGCCAACATTAGCAAAGGCTCATTGCACTCTGGTAATGACATCCTACAACCTCTTCTGTCAGGCAGAAGATACAGAAGCCTGAATGCACACACCAGCAGGTTCAGGAACAGTTTCTTTCTTGCCATTATCAGACTGTTGAATGGACTCTAGGCTCAAATAATGTAACCTGCAATGTAACCTGTATGCCTCTAAGTCATTTTGATCTGTACATCCTTTGCTCGCTGTGAACAAAGATTTTCACTGTATTTCGGTACACATGACAATAAAATCAGTCAATCGATCAATCAATCACAGCACACAAAACTTAGTTCAAGTCCACACAAGACACTGTGGAACTGCACAACCCAACAGTTCACAGGGTTCAATTTGTATGAAAAATCATCAGTGCTTCTGTTTCTGGTGATACAGTTTGAAGGAGGAATTTTGGCTTGGATACCAGAACTGCATTGATTCACATCCACTGAAAACAAAACGCGTCCTCAATTTGACACCTCATCTGAAGGATGGCTCCCAAGGAACTGAAACTGAACACTTGAGTTATCAACCAAAATTGCCAAACTTAGGTCCCAGTTAAACAACATGTTGACTTTAAGATCCTCATTCATGTTACAAATTAAACAGCAGCCTCATCTGTCTCTATCACTGTAACTTTCTCCAGTCTTCGAAAGTCTGAGTGCATCTAATTGTGCTTTTGTTTATTTCATATTTTAAACAGAACACCAATGCCATGTCATTAGCTACCTGGGTCTTCCAATTTGCATTCCATTCTTAAACTTCACCTTTTCATCTCCTTGAAAGCGCTTCTCAAAATTTAGGTCTTAAACTTGACCTTTTTATCCTCCATCTTAATATTGTCTTGAGTAGCTTTGTCCATTTGCGGTTGCTATCCAAATGTTCACCTACCATTCACATGTCCATCAAGATATGCATTAAACGTTGTGAACATCCCTGCTTCCGCCACCTCCACTGGCAGTGCGTTGCAGGCACCCACCACCATCCATGTGAAAAATTTTCCCCGCACTTCTCCCCTGCACTTTCCCCCTTCACCTTGTGCCCTCAGTAGTTGACTCTTCCACCCTAGGAAAAAGCTTCTTACCATGCACTCTATTTGTGCCTCTCATAATTTTGTAGGCCTCCATCAGGTCGCGCCTCAGCCTCCTTCTTTCCTCATACCTAAAACACCTCCAGACCACACAATATCCTGGTAAACTTTCTCTGCACTCTCTCCAAGGCATCCACGTCCTTCTGGGGAGTGTGGCAACCAGGACTGCAAGCAATATTCCAAATGCGGACTAACTAAAGTTTTACACAGCTGTAACATAACTTGACAACATTTATATTTGATGCTCTATGACACTCTGGGCATAAGAAGCAGGCCACAGTCCAGTACACACTGCCCGTATGTGAGGCTGAGTCGGAGGCACCAGACCCAGTGAAGAAGCACCCCATGAGGCCTACGAGAAAAAGAACAGGCTGACGTCCCCAGATTCAGAGGGGGTGGGATACAGTGATAAAAACGAGGTGAGGCAGGTGGAACCTCAGAGAATCTGAGTTCCCTGATTGGGGCTGTCCACCTGACAGATAGAAACAGGAGCCTCAGGGATTCTGCTCGCTCTGAGACCTGGCTCTGAGGAAACCGGAACAGTGTCTAGTACTATGCAGGTGTAAATAAAGTGTGCCTTGGGGACTGGATTTTTTTTTCCTGAAAAAGGGTCCCAACCCGAAACATCAGCTTTCCTGCTCCACTGATGTTGCCTGGCCTGCTCCATTCCTCCAGCTCCACACCGTGTTATCTCTGACTCCCGCATCGGCAGTTCTTACTGTCCTTCATACGATACAGTGAATGATCTCAAATTACCTAGAGTGGACAAAATGCTTAATAGAACTAAACCTCCCCCTTCCACCTCACTCCTCGCTCAGCAATGAATAAAACTATAGTCATTCGATCAACAACAGACTGACAGGTAGGCTCGCTGAAGTCAATGACTAGGATGTCTCCAAAAATTATTTGCTACCACAACAGGTACGTACTGTATTTTTATTTGTTTTTAAAGTGATAGAAACTGCGTAACTTTGAGTTTGGCAAGATGCTTGCATCCCGAATATACAAGATGTACTCAAAATGTTGAGACCCACAACTCCCTCCTACTCCTCCCCCTGAACAATTCAGTCATTGGGGTATTTCTGCAGCTAGAATAAAATGGTGTGTTTTTTTTTGCTTTTTAGAGTGTCCCTGACTTCCCTTGTCAGTCATGGTTGCCTCATCTTCCTCTTAACATGTTTCTTCTTCCTTGGAATGAATTTCCACTGACCCTTCTGAATTACCCCCAGAAACTCGTGCTATGGTGCTATTGCTGCTCTACCATCTTCCCTGCTTGGCTCCCTTTCCAATTAAATCCATTTCTACCACTGTTACATCTAATTGAATCTTCTCCCTCTCAAACTGCAAGGTGAATTCTATCATATTACAGTCAATGCCCACAAGGGGTTCCTTCATCTTAAGCTCCCTAATCAAGTCTGCTTCATTACACATTACCAAATCCAGAACAACCCGGTCCCAATTGGGCTCTACCACAAGCTACTCTAAAAAGAAATCGTAGACATTCTACAAATTCCTTTACTTCAAACCTGCTACTGACATGTTATGCAGTCCACCTAAATATTGTAATACTTGGTTATTTGGTTATTGTAATATTGCATTTCTTGCATGCCTTTTCTGTCTTGTAATTTATTTTCTTCCCTGAATCCTGATTACTACTCGGGGGCCTCTACACAACTCCTATCACGGTCTTTTTACCTTTGCGTTTCTTCAACTCTACCCACAGATTGTCACCTATCGATTTAATGTCATTTCTTACGAACAAAGACGTGTATCCTTAATATTTAGTTCTCAGCTCTGATCCCCTTGCAGCCATATCTCTGTGATTCATTTATTTGCAACACCCTCATTCCTACATTGACAGCCTCCTTCTTGGATATGCCTGAAGTTAGA
This sequence comes from Ginglymostoma cirratum, assembly GCA_024137785.1. Lineage (NCBI taxonomy): Eukaryota > Metazoa > Chordata > Chondrichthyes > Orectolobiformes > Ginglymostomatidae > Ginglymostoma > Ginglymostoma cirratum. Next base: position 8,501,963 of record JAHRHZ010000003.1, read on the forward strand.
TTCCTGATCCTTTCCATACCCTCTGTCCTCTGACTTGTTCTGGAAACCTGAACCATCCTTGCTTTAACTCTTTCCATAATTGTCCATGTAACTGAATGCCAAAACTGCTGCCCCTGCCCAACACACTATTTAGTTGAAAGCCCTATCCATAGCAATAATATGTAATTTGCAAGGACTCTGGCCCAGCATGATTCAGGTGGAGACTGTCTCATTAGAACAGCTCCCTCCATTCCAAGTACCGATGCCAATGTCCCACACCAAGTTTGAGCCTCGCATTTACCTCTTCAATCTTGTTGAACCTGTGTCAATTAGCTTTTGTGACTCAGGTAGTAATCCAGAGATTATGATCTTTCTGGTTCTGCTTTTTAATTTAGCCTCAAGCTGATCATATTCCCTCAGCAGAACCTCTTTTCACATTATATTGTTGGTACCTTTGTGTACCACAACAACAGGATATTTCCCCTCCCACTTCAAGTTCCTTTACAGCCCACATAAGATATTCCGCACCTGGGCACCTAGGTATGCAAAGCACCCTTTGGAGCTCCCAATCATGGTCACAGAGAACAGAGACGATTCCCCTGACTATACTATCCCCAATGACAACTATATTTCTCGTTTCTTTCCCTCTTGAAACCTCAGGAAATAGTGCAATAATGTTCTGAAAATAAATTCTCAGGTGCAATGACAATGTCCAGTTTGGAGCCATGACAGCAGCATGATGCTAATCAGAAGGAGAGAGACCATACTGAGTGAGATGAGCAGATAAATTGAGACAGTGCATATCACACAGTTAATTTTGAATGAAAAGAATCAAAGCATTAAAAGGTAATTCTGAGAACTGGAAAAAAAATGTGCACATGTCTACTAACCAAACAGAAATGAAGATGAATGAACAAATTCAGAACATCAACCTCCTGTTGATTGAGGTAAGGTAGAAGTGGTGAGGACTTAGTGACAGCTGCTCAGTTAGGATCAGAAGAAACTGGTACCTTAATGTGCAAAGACTGACGGGAAGGAGAGGGTGACCAGAAGATCAAGATACTCAATTCTATGGCTAGAGAATGACAGAGTGAAACTTCTGTTCCTATTTTGCACCAATGCATACAGAAGGCTGAGATAACAAGCATGGGGCTGGATGAACACAGCAGGTCAAGCAGCATCATAGGAGCAGGAAAACTTGACGTTTCGGGCCTAAGCCCTTCATCAGAAAATGATTTTCGGGCTTAGGCCCGAAATGTCAAGTTTTCCTGCTCCTATGATGCTGCT